>PVKN010027890.1:0-13408 GCA_004027915.1 Capromys pilorides
AAGCTAAGCACTGCTCAACACTGACTACAGCCCTTCTGAAAAATTCAAAGGGTGAGATACGTACATTGGACTACAAACGTAACTGCAATGGACTTCAATAAGTAGAGAATTTACTGACGTGAAATTCACTCTTCTTGGGAGCATTGCTATCCAGAGGAAATGCTTTCAGCAATAATGTACTAGACGCTCCAAACTACAGTCAAATTCAGGTTCACTGTTGACAGGAAAGGAGTACCTGATAGCCTACCTTCTCAATAAGATTGTTCATTTTCCTCCCATCTTCTAGTTACGTTTTCCCCAGAGTCAAATGACACAAAAAGCTTTTATGACTATCATGTAAATGTTGGCCATTTAAATGGAGAAAATACTCATCTTAATAACTACCATGGGAGAAATACACCTTGATGCTTTAGCACATCTTTGCTTAACACACTATAATACAGAGCAAAGGGGAAAAATAGGAAATCTACATATGACTTATCTCAGCTGATATGCTGTCTGGGAAAATGCTGTGGTTAGGGAGTTAAATATCTGATTATGGATTGGACAAGGATAGTACTGAGTACCTCATTGTTAATTATCTTCAATCTTTTCTCAAAGCACTATCCTACTTTGCAAGATAGGTATTCTGTTGTTTTAATAGTAAATGAACCAAAGGTTAGAGAGGTCACTGTCAGTAATATACCTCTAAATTATTTTTACAGTATCATTCTCCACAGTATATAGACCTGGATCAAATGAAAACGTATTACTTCATGTCTACCCTTGACAACTCATGTAATGGTAAGCTGGAATTACTGGATAGTCCCTGAATCAATCCATCTTTGTCTTGGTCCTGTGATCTTTGTCAATGTGTTTACTGTTTTGTGAAAGTGACAATCCTTGCTGGATATCTCCACTGTCCTTTCAGTCCTCTCATGAACCTTTCCTGGCTTCCACAGGAAGAATTATATCTTCCTCTTTCATGTTGCTCCTTTCTGCATCCATCATGCAATTTCCAAAATGACACTGCGAGGTGATTTTGTGTCTATACCCAATAAGACCTAAATCATCCTTTGAGAGCAGGATTTGTTGTTGTTTTTTTTTTAATATCCATTGCTATGTGATCTGCATCATGAAATAAGCATTGATTATAATTTTTGCAAGGATGAAGAGAGGTTAGAAAGAGAAGAGGGTACAGGGGGCAAAGTTTAGAGGACAAAATGGATTGTGAGAGAACTTTGAAAGGGTAAAGAAGAAAACGAAAGGAAGGAAAGGAAGAAGAGAAAATATAAGAAAAGGAAAGTGGAAGGAAGTTAACAGGAATGATGTTTCAAACCACTGCATGGGTCAGGCATTCAGCAGCAACTGGTCACCTTGCTCAGGGTCTCTTGGGACAGAGCAGCCAGGGACAGTCGTTTGCAGGCTTAGCCATGCTTAGAGGGGATGCACTGGCAGGATGGCTCCTGCTGGATTGCCAAATCCAAACATGCTCTTACAGGAACCTTCAGGTCCCTATAATATATTCCAGAAACTTCTCAACACAGCCATAGGACAGTGTTTGCTGCATAGTTGTTGGCTTCTCCATGAAACAAGTGACCTAAGAATGAAAAATGCCCCATTCTGTTTTGTAATTTTGCCTTCTCTTCTGTTTCTTATATGGATATTTGTCATCATACTTAGAAGTTACCCAAGGAATCCAGAGTAAATTCATTTCAAACTCTATCAATATGATTATATTCATAGAATCTGTGTAAACACAAATTTGAAGAGATATCATTCAATCCACTATAGATGCATTTTGCTGTTACAAACTGCTATTGTTTGCTGACTGGTTTCTCCTGGCATGGTATTAGAAAACTATTTTAGTGATTTCAAGGTTTACCTGTACCCAGTTTTTTTTCTGAACTCTCTTCATTGTTCTTATTGTGTTTAAGTGCTGCTAAGGTTAGCTAAAGAGACAATCACATTTTCTACATATATGATAATTCTGTTCCCTCTTTTCTAATTCATAATTGACTTTGACATCCATGCTTTTAAAATATAGTTCTCAGAAAGCAAATTCTCTTAAGAGCTGGTGTAGGAGTTATTGCTGTCACTTAAAGAAAATCAAATTTGTTAAGATATAGGCACAAAGTAAGAATTCCAGGGTAAATCAGGTCACAGAATGAAAAAGCTATGATGTCTTCATAAGTATTTAATTCCACTCTTTGACTTTGATAACATATATTTCAAGGCTTAGTTATGAAAAATACCACACAAGTTCACTTAACAGAGAACAAATTAGCAAATGCAGAAAGTAAACTCCCCACCTTTCAGTCTGCAGTAGTTAAAATGATACTATAAACTCCATTGTTTAACAATGTCATTTACTTTAAACTCTCCATTCTCTGTTACTGCTTTCACTTCAGCATCTGCAGGCTCTGGTGTAACCTGGACAGTCTGGCATTCTGGTCTTGCTATCTCACTTGGAGTCTTTCTTTTCTTTCTTTCCTTCTTTTTTCTTTCTATTTATTATTATTATTATTATTATTATTATTATTATTATTATTATTATTATTATTGCCATCTCAGCCTGACCTGGGGGTGGGGCTGGGGCCACATGTGGTGCTAGGGATCAAACCACAGTCCCTGTGGCTGTCTAAGCTTTCCTAAGCAGGTGCCTTAGACCACTGAACCATCTCGCCACACCATCACTTGAAGATTAATCTAATAGATTCCCACTCTGCACTTGAACACCAAGTATTTTCACTTCTCCAACTCAGCCAAGCAGGTCTCCTGTCTCTTACAGGTGCTTTTCATTCTGTCTGAAGAAAACTCTTTTGTGCTGTTCAATTTCTCTTTGTCATTCCTGATTTCCATTTAACCAAGGCTCACTGGCAAAGGAAAGAGAGGTCTTCATCTCAGATCAGTATGAGACAAACTTCATACTTTTCCTTTCTACCAAAAGCCAGAAAGGGGAGGGGGCTGGGGAGATACCTCAGCAATCTAAGTGCCTGTCTGGGAAGAACAGGGACCTGGGTTCTATCCCTGGCACTGTATGCTGTCCAGATCCTAAAGCTCAGAGAGTGGTGTTGCATGCCTGTAATCTCAGCGTTGGGAAGGCTGAGACAGGAGGATCACTATGAGTCTGAGCTGTATAGTGAGACCCTGTACCAAATAAATAAATAAATAAATAAATAAATAAACAAATAAATAAATAAATTTTTAAAGTTAAAAAATAATTTGTAACAGTCACAACAGCAATTAAATATGATTTATATAATTTGTTGGTCCACTATCTAACTCACCAGGCTGTATACCACACCAAGTCCAAAACCTATGCTGTCTTTTGTATTATAGTACCTCATATCATGCACAGTGTCTGGCTCATAATACATTTTTTAATTTTAAGGATTACTGAGCACGTGAAACATTTCCTGTAACATTATAGTCTTTAATTCTCAGTCCTTCAAAACACTCAAACCTTTCTTCTTCTGCTATTGCTATTATTCCTTATGTGCATTTTTTTCTCATTTCTAACCAAGTCTGGCAGAGGGGCTATTTTAACTAGCCAAATGGTTTTTAAGTCATATTAAACAATAATTTTAAATGCTTAAAGGCTTAAAAATGATTGCATAACAGACAACACAGGCATAAATTATCATCACTCAGAAAGGTCCTTTCCTGATGGTCATTATTTATATGTACTATGATGAGAACAGTAAATATATCAGTTTGCATGTTTGAAGTGCACCCTTTAGTTTCAGCATTTAGTGTCAGCTGCCTACTTCCTAGATCTAAATGAACTCATCTTTCTTATATATAGCATAAACTGAGACACCAAGAAAATGGAGTTCTACTTCTTGTTTTGAAAGGCTTTGCAGTGCATGAACGCTAGTCTAAATCTCACCTAAAGTTCAAAGTTTTCCAATAAAGTATATTCAGAAATCCTACAATTAATCCAACTTGCATGTTGCTGCTTCTTATATACGCACTTAAAATCTAAGAACAAAATATGACAAATTATTTTTGTAGGATGCAATAGAATAATTATTTCACTAGCAATCTGCCAAATTATTTTCAGGAAATAAGATGGCTATAGTCTCATATCAATCACAGAGCATTAAATCTATGGCACTAATTGCATGACATGAAAGCAAACAAAATCACTCTCCCACTATCAGATTTCTATCTCATTAAAATATGTGTAAAATACATCCATGATGGGCTTCTTGACCTATATTAATTAGCAATTTTTAAACTGTACAATAATTACTATAAAGGACCAGATTTACAAACTGAAAAACCTATGCAAAATGCTTCTTTTTGGTGAGCTTCTGCAGCCAAATGGTCATATGGGATATGTTAAAAAGCATTGACAGTAATTACAAATGATGCTGCATTGGTCATGTTCCACATGGTTTTCAATCCTAAATTCTATATGTGCACTATAGACTAAGGAAAGATCATCTGGAATATGATCTACCCAGTGGGTCATGATGACAAGAGAACAATGTTTCATGATCTGGAGTTTAAATAACTGGAGATGAGTAGCCTGGAATTGATAAGTGGGCATCTGAAAACAGACTGCACTCCTCAGTATGGTCAAGAGAAGGTTTACACTCTTTCTTCCTGATGCCTGATTAGGAGAGAACTCAGTGAATAGAAGTCTTAGGAATACAAACAAGTTCTCCTAAAGTTAAAACTCTTAAAGATTCATGAAGGAAGTGAGGAAAAGCCCCTGCTCCACACCCCTCCTCACACTCATGGCATCTGACAGTTAGACCAGCTCTTTTCTTTGACTTTCTTGGAAGAGATGTATCTTCTGTAGGAAGGTTTACATCAGTGACTTTTGAAGTGTGGCCTAGCCAGCCAAGAAAGACATGGCACATCTGTCTGGGTCACCTGTATTTGCTTTTCCTTATCTAAATATTTAATATTACTTAAGTGAAAAATTTATGCTCAAGCAATTTGTTTAAGCAACAGTTGTGTGTGTGTGTGTGTGTGTGTGTGTGTGTGTGTGTACACATGTGTTGCTTTATTTTTAGAAATAATTGCAACCCATAGATTCTGATGTAATCGGTGCACTTAAATACACTGACATCACCGTTTCTAATACCAAGTATACCTTTTTAGACCAATGAGAACTTCTTTGAGTGCCTCCTGTGTTCTTTTGATGTGATTCCATTGGTCTTCAGTGCTTCTCTGCTCTCTAGCACAACATGACTTGTGCTCACCTACAAGGGGTGATAACAAATACAGTGATGGATCTCAGTCACCTTATCTTTGACAAAGGTGCCAAACATATTCACTGGAAGAAAGATAGTCTCTAACAAATGGTGCTCAATAAACTAGCTTTCCACATACTAAAACTAGACACATGTGTCTCACCATGCACTAAGCTTAAGTTGAAATGGATCAAAGATTGAATTCTTAAAACAGAAATACTAAATTTACCATAAAATAAGCAGAAACCTTTTTGAAAACATAGGTGTAGACAGAGACTTCATGAACAAAACACAGACTTTACAAGAAACATTAAAAAGAGTTAGCAAATGGGATGCCAACTTACTAAAAAGCTTTTGCATAACAAAAGCAATCACCAACAGACTGAAAAGGCTATTTGAAAAATGATAAAAATTATAGCCAGTTGTCCCTCAAACAAAGGACTTATATCTAGAACATATAAAGAATTGAGAAAAAGTCAGGTCCTCAAAATTCAAAGGTCTAATTCCAAAATGAGCATCTGTCATGAATATACACTGCACAAATGAAGAGATACAAATGACAAATAAATATATGAAGAAATTTTAACATCATTAATCATTGAAAAGATGCAAACTGAAGCAAAACTGAGATGCCATCTCATCCCAGAAAGAATGGCTATCATCAGGAAGTCAACCAATAACAAATGCAGGTAGGGCTGTAAGGAAAAAATAACCCTTCTCCACTGTTAAGGGGAGTGCAGGCTGGCACAACCACCATGGAAATCAGAGTGGAGATTCCTCAAAACTCTAGGATTAGAGGCCCTATTCAACCCAGCTATTTCCCTCCTGGATATTTTTCCAGGAGAATTGAAAACATCATACTTCAGCAATATGTGTGTACTCATGTTCATAACAGCACAATTTGTAATAGTTAAATCTTAGAAACAACCCAAATGGTCAACAACTGAGAAACAAGTAAAAAAGATCTGGGATTTTTTATATATGATAGACTATTACTCTATCATAAAGAAGGACAAACTTGAAACTTCTATAGGTAAAGGAATGCAACTTGTGATCATAATTGTATATAAAATAAACCAGGCTCATATGTGTAAACATTATATTGTCTTCCTAGTGTGAGAAAGTCAGTGAGTGCATAAGATACGAAATGTAGACTAGGTACTGTGAATTGGGAAAAACTTCAAAATAAAACATCATCTATAATGGGAGAAACTCCATATTTATCCTATAAATGTGATAGTGAAGTTAGTTATATAGCTAGTTTTTCTTAGCTCATTGAAAAGAAAGGTTTGTGCTAATATTGTGTGGACAATATTTTTTGCCTATATCTTATACTCTAACTACTATGAAGATAAAAGTATGCAATATATAATTGTTATTACTATTATTCTATTAGCCTGCTTTGAAACTCTGTTTTATTGATATTTTTAATTTTATTTTTCTCATTAAAGCAGGTGAATGTTCAACTTTTTTCAATTTATTATAGTAAAAGACACATTGCCTTTACCCCTCCTCCTGTCACCACAGAGACTCCAACTCTGTTTTAAAACACTTATCCTATCATTGATACTTATTGAAACATTTATGGAAGTACTCTTTCTTGAAGATCTTTACAGGAAGTAATAAAAAAATGTGATGTGGTGAACATGGCTGCCTGGTGCCACCCAATAGAAAATGGGCTAAAAAATATCAAAGTGTGTTCTCAGTCAACTTATTTATTATATCTGGCACCATGTGCCTTTTATTTATTTATTTTTGTTTTGTTTCGTTTTGTTTTATGTAATTTGTACAGGGTCTTACTACACAGCTCGGACTTATAGTCATCCTCCTGTTTTCAGCCTCCTCACCTCCGGGCTTACAGGCATGTGCCACCACGCCCAGTCTCAGTGGCTAGGTCAGTGTATCCAGAGGCAGAGTTGGCAGCATGTGGTGCAGGAAATCAAACTCAGGTACCTGTGCTTTCCTAAGCAGGACCTTAGTCCGCTGAGCTACCTCGTTGGCTCACCGTATGAGTTTTGACTCTTCCAAAAATAAAATGACTCAATAAGGTAAGCATTTTTGGTTGATTCAGGACATTAAGGCATCCACGATTATCCAGCTGAAGATCCTTGTGAGAAAGAACTTCCAAACCTGCTGTCAAAAGTGGCTACAAGGGGTAAATACAACACTTGGACAGGGGTAACTGAACAGGAGTATCTGGAGGATTAAGGACCACAATTTTTCACTCTAAATTTTAAAAGTTTAAAAAACACACTGTATTTTTCAATTGGAACAATCATAATGTCCTCTGTCTTACCCTGGAAACAATATTTTCCTCAAGAATCCCTGATCTTTTCAGCCAAAAAGTAGTTTCACAGGGTAGGGCCAATCCATTTACCTATGCTTTTATTTTCTCTTGTGAAAATATATTTTATTTGTTTATTATTGTGCTTAATAAGAAATAACAATGTGACAGTTTCAAAACACGTTAGTAATACATTTCCAACATTTGATACAATGCACATTGTTGTCCTTCTAGTAGTTACACAAAGCACAGAGTGTAGAAATGATGATTTTTCTAATCATTATTGGTACAAAAAATTTCTTCTCATTGAACTAAGAGAAAGTAGTTGTATGCATAATGCAATGTTCCATAATCGCAGTGGGTTTTTGACAAAACTGGCAATGATGGAAGCTGTTGATTTAAGCCTTTTACAGCTCAGCATACTAATCTAGCTTTACTCATTCTTAAAGAAAGAAATTTGAATAAGAATTCACTTGAGGGTCTTCCACTTAGATGTAGAGCACCTGCTTAGGCAAGCTTAGGCAGGTGCAGGAGACCATGGTTTGATCCCTGGCTCCACATGCTGTGCAAGCTCGCCCTCAGGATGCGCTGAGCCAGCCATAAAAAGAGAAAGAATTCACTTGAAAGCAAAGTAAAACTTTGCTATAAAAATGGTTTAAGAAACATTCACCTGGATAAGTTTTCAAAGCCCTTCTCCTTGGAATCTATAAATATAACTAATTCCTGAAAGAGGAACTTAATATTTTCTAGAAACAGAATAATTTTCTGCCTAGAAAGTTGGCTATAGAAGTTCCACGTAGGAATAACTGGCTGTACTTTATTAAGTTGATGAAATATTCTCACATGATAAACAAACATTTGTAAAAGTTGAAAAATTTGTAAATTTAAATTGAGGAAATTAACATTTTTTTTGCCTGACACTGTTCTGTTCATTTTTAAAAACAACTTCTATTATGAGATTCATCCACACATATAATTAGATAAAATGGAAGCAATCTCTCCATAGGTGATATCAAAATTCTAAACTTGTACTGCAATTGTTCAATGATTTTCAAGTTATAAAGCAAGGAAGATGTACCGAGTCCTCAGAGTACTCCATTCATAATGCACATTCCCCTGTTAACTGTAGTAAACCAGCATCCTCAATTTTATGTTTCCAATTCCCAGAACATTCTGTGTACTTCTCTTATGTATCTGAAATAACTTCCTTAATGTAAGCTGTACTTACATTGTGCTGGAAGGTGAATATCATTCTTCAATTCTTATTTATTTATTTATTTATTTATTTATTTATTTATTTATTGTCTTTTTGAGACAGGGTCTCACTATGCAGTTCAGGCTGGCCTTAAGCTCACTTTTGTAGCCCAGGCTGGTCTCAAACTTGCACTAATCTTCCTGCCTCAGTCTCCCCAGTGCTGGGATTATAGGTATGCGGCACCAAGCCTGGCTTCAAGTCATTTTTACTTGCTTGTTATCTGAACATAGTGAAGTGCATCCTATTAGCTCCTATATTTGTGTTAGTTGTTGCATTGTATTTTCTTCCATGAAAATATAGTAATTTGTAATTTCAGACTGGGAGTCTCACACGGAAAGCCTTTTAGCTAATTTTCAATCGTTCGATTATGAATACTGCAACAATACATTCTTAAATATGAATCTGTGTTCCTGTATGACATTCTTACATTCCTGTTATGTAATACGTACATCTTCAGCTTTACTGGATCTTATTCCTACCATTCACATACTTAGATCTATGACTATGGACAGCTATATAGTTTTCATAAATCTCAGATTGTTCATCTTTAAAATGGTAATGTCAATAGTTTCCTGTCTCTTGGTACCTAATTGCTCTCATTTGAATGATCCTTATTTAATGAACTACTATAAAGCTTCTCACCTTATATAAAAAATAAGTGACAGAACACATGCAAAGTAGCAACCAACCATTAGCCTGTCTTCTCTTTTTTTCTGTTTCCTAACATGAAGCAATGTCTTCAGTAAAACTTTAGTGAGTGGATCAGTGACCGAGAACCAAATCCTTTCAGGCTCAACTGCTCAGACTGTAGACAGCAGTGGGATCTGGCTGCTACCTAAACTATGGGTGGAATTTACTGGAGTTTCTTGGTAGAGAAATATATTATACAGAATGCTCCTCTTTGGGAGAATTTATGATGATTTTTTCAAAATGCAAGTCTCTAATCTTTATTATATTCTGTTAACGACTCAGTAGACTTTGGCAAAAAGGACTAGTTTCCTTCAGTTCAATTACTTCTATATAGGCTTCTGATGAGTCTATCCAATAGTCTGCAGTCAAAATAACATATGTAATCTTTGGCTGAACAGGCTCACCCATGGCGTTATAACAATAATCCTCTCCTTGTTTTCATATATAACCTTTTGGAAACATTTTTCTTGGAGCCAAATTTTCTATATTTTGGAAACTTGGCTTCAGAATGGATGATGGGATAAGTAAGTCATTTATTTTCCTCTTGGAGAGTAGCAGAAAAAGCAGTCTAGTTGTCAGACTATTTCTTAAACAAAAGTTTGTAGAACAACCCAATTTAATGTGAAATAAAGCCCTGTCCTCTGATTTCCATTTGATACTACACATTCATTTCAAAAAGGCTTTTCATGACTGCTCAATTCAAAGTCAATCATATGTCTGAGGGTCAGATTCTCTAACAGGGGCCAGCACATTTTTCTGTAAAGTGTCATGGGTATTTTTAGGTTTGCAGATTGTATGGTTTGTCTCAGTTTCAACTCCTGAACCACTCCAGACAATGTACAGACAAATTAACAGGGCTGTAACACAACACAACTCGATTTATGGACACTGAAACTAAATTTCCTATAATTTTCATGTGTCACAAAATATTCTAATTTTGAAGAGTGTTTAATAATGTAAAATCCATGCAAAGCTACTGTGAGTTGACAGACCACACAAATTCAAGCAGTGTACTGAATTTTTCCAGTAAGGTAAAGCTTGAGATTCTCTACTCTATAAAATTATTTATTTTAACATTAAATATCAGTAAATCTAATAATAATTATTGTTTCTGTTCATATATATTTTTAATACATAATGCTTATGTTCATCTTGGGTAAGGAATTGGCTAAATACATATCATATCTTAAACAGTTTTAGAATCTATATATGTATTTATATTATTTCTGTATTGCCTCCTACTAAAATCCAAGCTCTTTGTCCACGAAAGCGAGGGTATTATGTATTTCATTCACCCATTTTGTCAGGCACATGGTGTTAGCAATTGATATAAGAATAATTTCCTACTTTCACAAATTCTCATTTTTAAAATTTATTTATTTAATCAACAGTCTTGGTTGAATGTTTATAATGTACAAGAAAATAAAAATGTATTATACAGGGACCAGCAAGAGAAATCAGACATGGAGCTGATCATAGATTCACAATGCATCTTTGAGCAAACTGGTGAGATGAACGTCTCAAAGCAAATACATAGACGGCTGTGTAGAGATGGTTCTCCTTAAAGATGTGGTAAGATTTGGATGAAAAGCAAGAGGAAACAGGCAGCTACTATGTGAAATACATTGCTGGATGCTGAGCCTGGGATTTCATGGATACTTTTAACACTGTTTTTGAAGCATAGGAGGGCTGTACACCAAAGGGTGATTCATGGGGAGAACTAGGCAATTCACCAGCCCTAGGAGGGAGATGCAATTGAGGTGGAATTTCTTTTCATTAAATAGATGTTTTTAGCTGCTTGGGTAATATTTCAAGCAGGAAAAACAGCTGTAAAGAGATGTTGAACTATTCACTCTACACTTATCCTCCTTTCAAGAGCAATCATATTTGCCAAGGTTTTACTTGTTGTTGTTGTTGTTGTTGTTGTTGTTGCTGCTGCTGTTGTTGTTGTTGTTATTGTTGTTGTTAGGGGGGTTCCTTTATGCTCATCAAAAATTTTCTGTGGGCTGGGAAGATAGCTCAGCAGTCTAAGTACCTCTCTGACAAGCACAAAGACACAGGTTCTATGCCCAGTAGCACCACATGCCTTTCCAGTCCCAGAAACCTGGGTGCACCATGCCAGCCCCAAAACCAGACATGGTGGTGCAAGCCTGTAATACAAGCACTGGGGAGATTAAGATAAGAGGATCACTATGTGTCCAAGCTACACAGCAAGATGCTGTATCAAATAAATAAATAAATAAATAACATATTCTTAAAAATTTAAATGTTCTATGCATGCACATTTGTTTTCATGTTTTCCTTATGTGCAGAGGAATAAACTATACTGCATCTTGCTATGTTTCATTAATGAGAATTATCTCAAATAAGTCTATTGAGCTTTACATTTTGGAGGTGTACTTTGTAAAGCAGTCATCTAAAGCTGCTTGGTTAACGTTTCTAAAGTACCTTGGGGACCAAGGTCCAGTTTTGTGAAGTCTAAGTCTTTGAATATTCAGAAAGATGATGATGTTAAGCTCAAGTACCTATGTTATAGAATAATAGTAACACTAAGCTTCTCTTCTGGAGGGTTAACAACTTAAGTTTGCAGACCAAAAATTTAGGGAAAAAGAAGGGCTACAAGGATATCCAATATTTTGGCCCTAGCCCTTCAAGGTGAGTGAGGACTGAAGACAGAAGAGACCTGTACTGTAATGTGCTATAACTCAGTGGTATTTCACATTTTTTGTTCAAGGAGATTATGGGGCTATAGAAAAAAGGGATCAATGATGTATAGTGTGCCTAAGGAGAGTCACCTAGAGAGAAAACATTCTCTCAGGCTTTCACAGAGAGCAAACTGGTCAAGTCATGGCCATGACTCATCCAGACAGCTGACACTGGCAAAAGTTCTACAAAATGCTGTACATGGTTTCAAGGTAAATCCTCAGGGGATTTGACGGACCTTGTCAGATACAAAAGCTACATGTTTTGTTATATAGGTCTTGCTTTAACTTGACCTTAACTACCCAGAAGAAAAGTTTAGCCACGAGGCATAAAAAGTAAAGTCAGATTAGTATGTTGAGCTCTAAAAGGCTCAAGTGAACAGCTTCTGACATCACCAGTTCTGCCAATAACCCACTACTATTATGGAATATTGGACTATGTGTAAAACTACTTTCTCTTAGTTCAATGAGAAGAAGTATTTATATCAATACTGTTTAGAAAAGTTATCGTGTCTTCATCTTGTACTCTGAACTACTATGAAGGCAACAATATGCATTGTACTAATTATTTTGGATGTCCTGCTAACATGTTTTGAAACTGTCTCATTGTTATTTCTTATTAAAAGTAATTTTAAAAAAATAAAAACACACATACACACAAAGTTTCCCATGTATTGAGAGTTGGAGCAAGAGATAGTTTCCAGAGGATCCAAAAAATGTGTATCCTAGTACCCTTGCACATGCACTTCCCAGTAAGGTTCTGGCGCCTATGACAGTGTGATGCCACCACTGTTGATTTAACAGGAGGCAGAACTCAAGCAGTGTTGCTAGAGACAGCAACCAGCTATCTTTATAGGTGAAATCTTGTGCACTTGTGCACCTTCTGCTGTGCAATCTGGCCTCTCACAGTACTTCTGTGTGACCTAGCAGCTGAGGACCTTGCTACAATGCACAAAAGCAATTCCATGTTGTTACACTTCCACAAGTCCTTTACCACCAACAGAGCCATAAAGCTGATGGTGGATAATCATTTTGTGCAGGTGCTGTTTGTCAGAAGGATGAAAGTAACGTTGTTAGGTCACTTTATAAGCAGTTGAGTATTTAGAATATTGATAGACATTGTCTAATTGCCTTGTCAATTAATAGTTAGAATGGTTAATGTTTCTACACTGCACATAGGATGGAAGATTCTTTCAGGTCTCATCAGTACTAAAAATGTCTCATCACTTCTGATCTAAAATAAATTACTTTTTGCTTTATTGTGCGTATTTCTCTCCTTCGAAGGCAG
>PVKN010027891.1:0-13399 GCA_004027915.1 Capromys pilorides
ACCAGGAATCAAACTCAGGACCTTGCGCTTGCCCAGCAAGCACTTATTCCACTGAGCTATTTTCCCAGTGTCTGTCAGTTACTCCTGTCTGAGATTCCCCATTCTGCAGCCCTGGGCAACCACTAATTTATTTATCTTTACAGATTTCCCATTCTGGAAATCATTTCATAAACATGAATTCGCATGACATGTATTTTTCTGTCACCAGCTTCTTCTCCTTTGTACATTTCAACACACATTCAAGATCCAGCGTGAATCAGGACATCCTGCATTTTGCTAGCTCCAGCAGCTCTCCTGAAAAGACTATATAGAATAGGTCCACTTTACCTATGGAAGGCCAACAACTGTCGATTACTGGCAGACCCAGGTCCAATCTGATTTTGAAGTTTCTCTTTCATATCTTTAACACTTTCTTTGTATCATCAGAGCTTCTCATTCTTAGAGACAAAGTATCAAAACCATCCTCCGGGTACCAGGATTGAGGCAATTGATGACGAAGTTACTAGGAGACAGGAAAAATCAATAGTATACCAAGTACAGGACCTGCTGTACCCTGAAACAGATGTCTGCCTTCCGCCCTCTCAGGGTTTTTAGATAACGACTGCTCTTCTCTTTTGTTTTGTAATTCTCCTTGGTATTACTTGACAACTGATTTTTCCTTCAGAAATTCTAGGAAGGAAGGATCAGTATCACATAGGATTCCCCCACATGTGACCTTGGTTTTGCGTCTGCCAACACTGTGCTCTCCCGTCCCGTCCCTGGTCTCCCCATACCTCAGCCCAGACTCTCTGCTAGACCTCACCTTTTCTCAACAGATGTGCTGACCCCTTCCATTCCATGCTGCTTTCCAGATACAGTAATTGCAGATCCAGGGTGCTGCTTTTGACCCCAATAGTGGATACCACTCATTATCTTTTCACAGCAAACCAATGTCACTCCTATAAGATTTACCTATTAGATTATGGAGGAAAAGACGTTAAAATCCTAGCAAACGGTTCAGCCCAATAATATTTTTCTCCTTTCCAATTATTTCTTTCTAGTAGTTTACTTTTTTGCAGAATTCAAGGATTTCACTATCTTTCTTTAGTTGGGAGAAGTCATGTGACTCGTTCTGAGAAGGCTTTACCTCACAAGGGAACTAAAGTTTAGTTCAGTGCCCCCCCACACATACCACCTCGCGTGACAGGATGCTTTGTGCATGCTTGACAGAATCCAGGACACCATCCGTTGCCCTCCACTTGTAAAATATGTATTTCATACTAGATGTAGCTTTCAGCTTGAGCCTTCGTCACAGCTGTGGCTGGCATCAAGAGCTGCCCCACAGGGCCTCGCCCTCACACTGCTCTCTCCCACAGAGAAGAGGGCCTGCTCTCACCCCATTACATGCGCTCAGCTGGCAGAGTGGATTCTCATCACATCACATGAAAAAAAAAAGGAATAAAGAAGAAACAAAGGAAGGAAACCCACTGACCACTGTTATTCACAAACCCTCCCAGAAAGGCCAACTTAAATGAAGCACTTATCAGACGGGAGCCAGAGCTGGCTAATGCATTCTCACAACTTTCCTAAGGAATTTTATTTTTAGAGCCCAAGCCAGATCAAACACCAAAAAGTGTCGCACGTTGGGGGAATAATCTTGCCTAGCAGAGTCTACAGGGAGAGGAAACAGTGGTAAACAGCATCCAGCCTGTGTGACTTTGGGCTGAAGGAAGGCTTATTCCTTTTGTGCTGCAAGATCAAGATCCATAATCCCTACTCTTGGGCCCCAGGAAAGCCTCAAGGTCCTTCAGCAAAACACCAGTATCTCGATCTCCTGTTCCCCCAGCCCTTGTGCTCCTCAGCCTCTTATCTAGATTCCCACCCAGTTAAATAAGGAAGCTGTTAGCATCTTACCAGAGTTCATTGTGTTCTCTGTCAACTGCACAATATACTGGGTCTTATGCTCACTATATATGCCAAGTCTTTTATAAAATCTTAAAAATAAGAAATGAAACATAAAGATACTGAGTGATCCAGATTTGATCTAGCCCCAGATATGCACATGCATATACACATATATATCCATACATACACTTGTAATTATTTCCTAATATATTATAATTATCCTATAGGGATAATGACCCCAGTAATTTCTGAGTGCATTTTCCTCATAAGGCTCTTTCAAGGCACAATCCATAGTTCTTTTTGCCAATCTATCCATCAGTCATTATAGGCAGAACACACCTATGTGGTACATAGCACTTATAAACTGTTACCAAAATTAAAAGCACTCTCCTTTTCACCGGTATCCCACTACAATTATGGAACGTTAGACTATATATACAACTACTCTCTCTTTGTACAAAGAGAAGATAAAATTTTTGTTGTTGTTGTAGTCGTTTTTCTTTTTTTCCTCCCCTACTAATATAGATTAGAAAATTTATCATGTCTACACACTGTGCTCTGTATAACTACTACGAAGACAACAAAATTCAATGTATCAATTATTGTGAATGCACTACTAATGTGTTTTGAAACTATCATATTGTTATTTCCTATTAAAAATTAAAATAAATTTTAAAAAAAAGCACTCTCCTGCACTTGCTTGGAAGTCCATGAGATTCTAAAGTATCTCAAAATAAAAAAATAATAAAAATTATATTAAACGTCAAGTTTTAAAAGAGATTTGAGACCTCATAAATAAACAGTGGATGCTTATAGTGACAATTCCTGGAAAAAATAATGACTCACTCACCCTTACTTGGTCCAAAGTTATGTCTTGTCATGGCTCATTGAGATTAGGCACTTTCAACTGTGTATCATTTATTGGACAGGGCTTGGGGTGACGTAGAGCTTTGATACAGAGTGACAGGGGCAACTTCCCCCTAAATACCTCTTTTCCACAGTACACATATACCAGTGTGTGTACAAGTGCATATTTGTATGCTTTATATGCACACATGTATGCCCACACACATGTATCTATATACATATATTTCTGTCTGTCCATTACTAAAATGGCCTAGCTACTTTCTCTGTGGAGTTCTCTCAGCTTAGTAAATCCCATATTCTGTGTTGGGCTAGTCAGTGTCCAAATTGACTCTGAGGGAACAGAACACAGCAAAGCATCTAAAAATACACTCAATGAAAGCAGCATCTTCTGAGTGCCTTAGAAAAAAATAATTGCTGGTTACAGTGTTTGAGCATTGATGTGAATGCCTGAAGAATCTGCATTTACACAGCTGATTTTCCTCCATGCTGAGAGCTATAAACTTTTGACTTCTCCTTTGTTGAGTTTTGACAGGAGAGAGGCCAGAGGTTAATGGACTTGGGAATCGCAGGCTCAGTACCATAATGACTGTACATTCCATTATCACTTGAGCTTCTACACATTAGCAGACTAAGTAAACAAGGTAACACCCAACTTGTCTACAGCTCAACTACGTAGTAAATGCCTATGGGGATTTGAGAGCGCAGCAAAAGGGCCTCAAGATGGTGCAGAAACTACAGGTATTAGAAAAGCATTACTTGAGTCAGACAGAGAGGGACAGAAAAATAGGCAGATGGAACAGACAGAGCTGCAGAATCAAGTTGCCTTTCCGGCCCACCCACAAAGCAAACAGTGTACATGTTGTCGAGTACATTGAAGGGCAGCAAAGGATTTGAGTAATGAAATCTGTATGCTTCCAGACTTTTCTTTAAAGAACAGCATATAGCCAGGAGTAAAGATAACAGCCTTGAAAAGAAAAGACTCAGTGCTACAAAAAAGAACCAGTCACACGGGAAAATGCTAAGAGGAAAGGTGCTCAGGACCCCCCAGGACAAGGGCTGGGCCCTTAGTTTAAGGCTACAATATTACAGCTGATCCCCAATTGCAAAGATTAGGAAGACAGTGCCAATATACAGAGTTGTTCACATCATAGCCTTAAGAAGCTATATGTCTTGCTGATGTCAAGCCTGCCCTACAAACCCCAAGCTAGCAAACCTCCATAATTCTGGCATATTTCTCTGTGGACTCCATGCAACATTTGTGTTCAGTATGTGAGATAGGCAAAAGATGTGGTGAAATTTGAAATTTGAAAGGCTTATTATAGTAAATGATGTATCAAGAATGATGGGATGGAGCCATTGCAGTACACTGAGCTCCATAGAGACAGCACCGGGGCAAGTGAGAGCCGGACGGGCACTCGGTGACTCTGTACCTCGCTGAGGAAAGCAAGTAAACATGGGCAAAGGAGAGCCTAAGAGGCCGAGAGGCAAGATGTCATCCTATGCGTTCTTTGTGCAAATTTGCCAATAGGAGCACAAAAAGAAGCACCCAGATACTTCTGTTAACCTCTCAGAGTTTTCTAAGAAGTGCTCAGAGAGGTGGAAGACCATGTCTGCTAAAGAAAAAGGAAAATTTGGAGACATGGCAAAGGCAGACAAGGCTCATTATGAAAGAGAAATGAAAACTTATATTCTTCCTAAAGGAGAAACAAAAAAGAAGTTCAAGGATCCCAGTGCGCCCAAGGGGTCTCCTTCGGCCTTCTTGTTCTGTTCTGAGTATCGCTCAAAAACCGAAAGAGAACATCCTGGCCTCTCCATTGGTGATGCTGCAAGGAAACCTGGAGAAATGTGGAATAATACTGCAGCAGATGACAAGCAGCCATATGAGAAGAAGGCCGCTAAGCTGAAGGACATCACTGCCTACTGGGCTACAGGAAAACGTGATGCAGCAAAAAAGGGAGTCATCAATGCTGAAAAAAAGCGAGAAAAGAAGGAAGAGGAGGAGGAGGAAGAGGAGGATGAAGAGGAGGAAAAAGATGAAGAGGATGAGGAGGATGAAGAAGAGGATGATGATGAATAAGTTTTAGCACAGTTTTTTTTTTCTTGTCTATAAAGCATTTAACCCCCCTGTATACAACTCACTCCTTTTGAAGAAAAAAAAATTGAAATGTAAGGTTGTGTAAGATTTGTTTTTAAACTGTACAGTGTCTGTTTTTTTTTTTTTTTTTTTTGTATAGTTAACACACTACAGAATGTGTCTTTAGATAGCCCTGTCCTGGTGGTATTTTCAATAGCCACTAACCTTGCCTGGTACAGTATGGGGGTTGTAAACTAGCATGGTAATTTAAAGCAGGTTCTTGTTGGTGCACAGCACAAATTAGTTATATATGGGGATGGTAATTTTTCATCTTCAGTTGTCTCTGATGCAACTTACACAAAATAATTGTTGTTCTATTAACTGAATACTACTCTGTAATTACAAGAAGTTGCAACTGTTTTGTTGACATTCTGAATGCTTCTAAGTAAATACAATTTTTTTATTAAAAAAAAAATAAAAATGGGGCTGGGGAGATAGCTCTGTGGCCTGCCTGGCAAGTGCAAAGTCGTGAGTTCAAACCCTGGCCCTGAAAAAAAAAAAAAAAAAAAAAAGAATGATGGGATGTGTGTTTGAAGCAAGGGGAAGTGTTTTACAGGAGAATAATGGCAATGCATCTTTTACTATGACCAATTTTTCAACATTTACCATATCTTAAGATCACTTCTCATTGAAGAAATCTTTACAGCAATTTCATTCAAACAAAACCATTATGGTGCATCTGTATCAGTGTTATTCATTGGTTGGGCTTCTAGCTCTTTCCCATAGTCAAATAGTTATGAGGGGCCAGCCAGCATATTAAAGCCCCTGCAAGCAGGTACGGAGGCCAGGGGTTCAATCCTCAGGCCTGCCATGCCGTCCCTGCCCCCAGGGCACACTGAGATGGCAATTGAAACTGGGCATGGTGATGTATGCCTATATTCCCAGCTCTTGGGAGGCTGTAAACAGGCAGATCACTACAAGTCTGATCTAGTAGTGGGACCCTGAATACCCTGTAGACCCTTCCCTAAAATACAAAAAAAAAAAAGAAAAAGAAAAAGAAAGCTAAACATTTTAAATGAACCTTGAACATTTAGGCAACCACAATAGCACAAGTACAGATCCTCCTTAAAGAGGACTCCCAGAACTGCTTCAGGAAATGGCAAGAACAGTGTTATAAGTTTGTACCAAGCAAGACGAAGTATATTTGAGAGGAATTAAAGCCAGAACATCTTTTATTGCAATATATTTTTTAAATATATACCTTACATTTCGAACATATTTTGTACTTTACTCTGTCCAAAGGAATCCTTCTTGGTCTGTTTTAAATACCAGTACTATCTTCTCTACTTGTACCAAGTTTGGAGACCAGGCTTCTCACTCACAGAAATTGCAAGTGAGATACGCAGAAGCTCACATGAGCAAGAAGTGACAGGTAATAACAAGAAGAGGAAAATAAGCAGAGTCTGATATACCAACCCGAGGACCAGAGATCTCAATGTTCCTCAGCCCCCATCATAGACCTTGAGGCATGAGGTGACAGATGTTGGATGGCTGATGCCTATAAAGGAAGGGAAACAAGCAGCAGTACACTCGATTTTTAAAAAGTTGAAAAGTGAATAAAAACATGTTGAGTGAATTGGACTTGATATTTGGGATTAAAGAGAAGTCATCTGTGCCTGCTAGATACCTTCCTACCTAGAGCAAGTTGGGAAGGGAAGTGGATAATTGAAGTTGCTCCCCTCCTGCCCAAAGTCATGTCCATCCACGATTTTATTATGATCTCCTTTGAAAATAGGGTTATGAAGGTATAGTGGGGCCTATGCTGAATTGAGTGGGCCCTGATCCAATGATCTGTGTTATAATAACAAGAGGAAATGTGGAGGGGAAGAGGCCCCTGTGAAGGTGATGCTAAGATCGTGGTCATTCTACCAAAAGCCACGGAGCACCAAGTGTTGCCAGAAACTCATAGGAGCTGGAAGGATCTTCCCAAAGAAGCTTGCAAGGGAGCAAAGCCCCACGGGCATCTTGACTTTAGGCTTCCAGCCTCCAGAATTGCTAGAGAATGATTTTCTTTGTTTCATTCCACCCAGTTCATGCCACTTGATTTTTGACAGTACGTACTTAGAAACTAATTCAGGTTCCTATCCTGCCCAGTCATCAGTTAGTTCAGAAAGCTGCTTCTGGACAGATTTTGTCTGGTGGGTGACTGACATTCGTGAGACGCCATTCCAAGCATTTTTCATGGGTCAGCTCCGTCCTTATAAGAACCCTCTGAGATGGATATAATTATCAGATGAGAACATACTTACGCATTTTGAAGCTCTGTTGGTACAGATAAAAAAAGAAAGCAGGGAAAGATCCAAGACCTTTCTCCACTTCACTCAGCTGGAAAGTGCTGGGCTTAGCGACGAGACCCGGCAGACGGGCTCCAGAATCATGCTCTTCTGCCTGTGTGACACACCCTGGAGCCTAAGTCACCCGAGCCAATTGTTTTCATAGAGCAAATAATCCTGATAATTCACTTAGCTCTTGTGGATACTACAGGGCAAAAGTTGCTGCAATAAAATAGAGTGGATTTAACAACTTGTTAGTAATTCTCTGCCTCTTACGTCCCACTCTGACAAGCTGATGCCCATCACTCACTCACTGGCTGTGCCATGGCTCTGATCCACTGGGACTTTGAAAGAGTTATTCTCACACCCTACAGTGTTCTTCCTGGCCTCGGTGTTTTAAAACTTGCATCTTTTCTTACAAGTCACAGCATTCACAGAGGATGTAGTTAAAAACATACATGTCTACTTGCAAAGCTTCAAAATCGAGGAAGAAAGATCAATAGAATTTCAAGGTTACCTGGCCAAATCCACCAATCAGATGAAAACTTTTAACACTTATCTCTCAGTAAAGAAAAAGGGCTAATAGACGAACAATCCACAAGAATTTAGAAGATTTGGGACTGGTGAGATAGCTCAGTGGTCTAAAGCACCTGCTTAGGCAAGCTTAGGCAGGCACAGGGGACCACAGTTTGATCCCCAGCACCACATGCTGTGCCAGCCCCGTCCTCAGGAGCTGAGTGGGCCAAACAAACAAACAAAATAATTTAGAAGATTTGTGCAAATGATCAATTAACAAAACTGAACTGATTGAGAGTATGACAACCACCAATGAAACTTTCACACATTCTTTTCATTTACATAGGAAACATTGACCATGATAATCCATATTCTACTTAACCCAATAAGCCTTTATGCTTAAAAGGAATTAAAGCCATACAAAATATGTTGTTGGGGGCTGGCAAGATGGTTCAGTGGTCTAAAGTGCCTGCTTTAGAAAGCTTAGGCAACAGCAGGGACCGAAGTTCAATCCCTGGCACCACGTGCTGTGCAAGCCCCACCCCCAGGGCAGGCTGAGCCAGCCATTAAAAAAAAAAAAAAAATGTTGTTGGACCATAATTACATTAAATTAGAAATCAGTTTATATTGAAAAGAACTTATCTGAAATGCATGAGTCCAGAAGTTTCAGAATTCTGATATTTTTATTTTTATTTTTATTTTTTTTAATGGCTGGCTCACAAAGCCAAAACTCACGTGATCATCTCAATTGAAGCAGAAAAGGCTTTTGACAAAGTCCAACACTCATTCATGTTCAAAATACTACAGAAAATAGGAATAGAGGGCTTCTACCTCAATCTGATAAGACCATCTATGACAATCCAACGGCAAGCATAATTCTAAATGGGGAAAAGCTGAAGTCTTTTACTCTCAGATCTGGTACAAGACAAGACAAGGATGTCCCCTATCACCACTCCTATTCAATATAGTTCTGGAATCCTTAGCCACAGCCATTAGACAAGAGAGAGAAATAAAAGGAATAAGAATAGGTAAAGAAGAAGTTAAACTATCATTATTTGCAGATGACATGATAATCTACTTCGAAGACCCAAAAAACTCCACCAAGAAGATACTACAGGGGCCGGCGAGATGGTTCAGTGGTCTAAAGTGCCTGCTTAGGAAAGCTCAGGCAACTGCAGGGACTGCGGTTCGATCCCCAGCACCACATGCTGTGCCAGCCCCACCACCAGGGCAGGCTGAGCCAGCCATAAAATAAGTAAAGAAAGAAACAAACAAACAAGAAACGGAAAAGAAAAAGAAGAAGAAGATACTACAATTAATACACAAATTCAGCAGCATAGCAGGGTACAATATCAACACACAAAAGTCAATAGCATTCTTCTACACAGATAACACACACACTGAGAAAGAAATTAGAGAAACAATACCTTTTACAATAGCATCAAAAAAATGAAATACTTAGAAATTAATCTAACTAAAGAAGTAAAAGATCTATTCAATGAAAATTACAGTACTTTGAAAAAAGAGATCCTAGAGAATTTCATAAAATAGAAAGATACTCCCTGCTCCTGGATAGGAAAAACCAACATTGTGAAGATGGCCATTCTCCCTAAATTGTTATACAGATTTAATGCAATCCCTACTAAAATACTATCAACATACCTCACAGACCTGGAGAAATCAATCCTAAAATTTATCTGGAACCAGAAAAGACCTAGAATTGTAAAGACAACCCTGGGCAACAAAGATAAGGCAGGAGGCATTACAATTCCTGACCTAAAGTTATACTACAGAGCTACTGTGATAAAATCAGCATGGTATTGGCAAAAAAAAAAAAAAAAAAATAGACCTAAGAATCAGTGGAATCGATTAGAAGATGCAGAAGCAAATATAAACACATTCAGCTGCCTTATTTTTGACAAAGGAGCCAAACATGTTTACTGAAGAAAGACAGCCTCTTTAACAAATGGTGCTAGGAAAACTGGTTCTCTATATGCAAAAAACTAAAACTTGCTCCAGGTCTATCACCATGCACTAAACTAAAGTCAAAATGGATTAAAGACCTAACTATCAAAAGAGAAACACCAAATCTCCTAGAGGAGAAGGTCAGAGAAAATCTTGAAGACATCAGAGTAGGCAAAGAGTCCATGGACAAAAATCAAAATGCACATGTAACACTTGAAAAAATCAACAACTGGGACCTCCTCCAGCTGAGAAGATTTTTCACATCAAAAGAAATTACCAACAGAGTAAAAAGACAACCTACAAATTTCAACAAGATTTTAACTAATAAGTATTCAGACAAAGGTCTTCTATCTAGAATTTATAAAGAACTAAAAAACATCAGGCCCCCAAAATTCAAAGATCCAATCCAGAAATGGGCACCTGAGATGAACACAAACTTCTCAGAGAAAGAAATTCAACAAGCCTATAAGTACATGAAGAAATGCTCCACATCGCTAAGCATTCGTGAAATGCAAATCAAAACAACACTTAGATACCATCTCACTCCAGAAAGAATGGCTACTATAAAGAAATCAACCAACAACAAGTGTTGGAGAGGCTGTAGGGAAAAAGGAACCCTTCTCCACTGCTGGTGGGAATGCAGACTGGTGCAACCATTATGGAAAGCAGTGTGAAGATTCCTTAAAAAACTAGAACTGGAAATCCCATTCAATTCTGCTATCCCCCTACTGGGAATTTTCCCAGAAGAACTGAAAACATCATATCATAGTGATATCTGTGCACCTATGTTCATAGCAGCACAATTTGTGATAGCCAAATCTTGGAAACAACCAAAATGCCCAGCATCTGAAGAATGGCTGAAAAAGATGTGGTATTTTCATAAAATGGAATATTACTCAGGTATAAAGAATGATAAAGTAGAAGACTTCATATGTAAGAGGATATATCTTGAATATATACTCATAAGTGAAATAAACTAGACCTACATATGCAAATATCATATAGTCTCTCTAGTATAAGAACTCAAAAGAAGAATAAATAAATAAATAAATTTTGGGGTGTACCAGGAATCAAACTCAGGACCTTGCATTTTCTGCATCCTCAACCCCTATAAAATTTTTTTAAAGAGTGTCTTAAATACAAAATGCATTTGGAAGAGTTAAAAAAAATTAAGGTTTATTGAAAGTGTTAATGTTTAATTATTTGACCAATCTTACCTACCTATATCTATTAATCTAAAAAGATTTGATGATGAAAATACATAATACAACCATTGTTAAATTTAATAAATAAATAAATAAATAAATAAATAAATGGCTCAGCTTGCCCTGGGGATGGAGCTGGCACAGCATGTGGTGCCAGAGATCGAATCATGGTCCCTTCAGTTGCCTAAGCTTTCCTAAGCAGGTGCTTTAGAGCACTGAACCACCTCGCCAGCCCCAAATTCTGATATTTTTAGCTTATGGAATATTTTCATATGCATAATAAGCTATCTTTGCAATAAGACCCAAGTAAGCATGAAGTTTGTTCAAAACAACATGTTAAGATTAGAATCTTCCATTGGGCCATCATGTTGTTATTCAAAAATTTTTACTCAAAATATTTTGACTCAAACATTTTCAGGTTTTAGAGCATTTTCAATTTTGGATTTTGACATCAAGGATGCTCCCCTACAGAAAGAAATCTGGAAAAATCTCTGATGGTTCAAAGTTAAATAATTCACTTAATCTCTATAATCACCAGGTGAGCTGAATATTATCTTCATTTTTCAGATGAAAAAGTATGGCATAGGGGAGTTGAGAAACATGTCCAACCTGGGTCTATGATACTATACTCAGAAAAATAAAAAATAAAATAATAGAGAAACTACACTCAGGAGTTGGGCTCAGGCAGTTTGGTTCCAGAATGTCATGTTACTGTCCATAGAGCACACTTTGGAGCCTAAATCACCCAAGCCAGTGTTGAGATAGGTAAATGATGCAGGTGATGTACTTAACTCAGTTTGGATGACTCAAGGTATTTTTATTGGTTATAAAATTTTAGGTTGACAGTCTCACCCCTCTCTAAGGACTTTAAAATTTTTTTCTGCTGGGGAAATAGCTCCATGGCACAAGTGCCTGCCTGGCAAGTGCAAGGTTTGAACCCCAGTCCCACCAAAAAAAAAAAAAAAAGACCAAAATTTTTTCTATTGTTTTCTGATTATTGTTCCATATCTAATGTGTCTTCTTTCCTTTGATGGTTTATTTAATAGTTTTGTTGTTGTTGTTGTTGTTGTTTTAATTTGTCACATTTGAATCTTCCAAGCTTCTAAGGTCTACAAACTGAAGTGCTTCTTTTCAATTTTGGAAATTTGAAAAGCACCATTTTCTCCATCCAGTGTTCTTCCACATTCTAGCCTTTTTCTTCCCGTCTTTGTCATGACAATCAGTATCCACAATGTTGCTGATGGCCTTAATTTGAGATTCAATGAAGCAGATCCCGAGAATCCTGAGACCAGGATTAAAGTACAAGTTGTTTACTTTGGAAAATATTCCAAGAAATATCTATAGGTAAGTAAGGAACTCCCACAAGGTAAAGAAGGTAACCAATTAAAGGTGGTTATCAAGAGTATCAGTATGTGGACACCTGGAGCTTAACCCAGGTAGAGAATTCCGAGAGTCAGTGTATGATTATCCCACCAAAGGGAAAAGGCGCTATGGCCTTTGTACATGATTCCCACTGTCAGTGACTGAGGGATGCTGGCACTGGAATGGAGAAGTCAGTTACCCCTTTCTTTTAATCCACATATTAGTATTCTTGGGGCTGGGGAGATAGCTCAGTAGAATAAGCGCAAGGGCCTGAGTTCAATCCCCAGTTCCGCAAAAAAAAAAAAAAAAAAAAAGAAAGAAAAGAAAAGAACAAAATACATATTAGTATTCTTAGGGAAAAGCAGGCTTTGGAGCCAAAGAAAGACCCCAGGTGGTCAGAAGTCTCAAAGGGCAGGGAGCCAGGGAGATAGCTCCATGGCACAAGTGCCTGCCTGGCAAGTGCAAGGTCATGAGTTTGAATCCCGGTCCTACAAAAAAAAAAAAAAGAAGTCCCAAAGGGCACACTGTAGTGGGAAAGCAGAATAACATGAGAGTGGGGCGCCTGCATCAAGTGCCACACTAATTTGAGAAGAAGTACCTACCAAAACAAACGCTTAACACTATGCCAGACCCACACAAATAATACCCTGGAGTAACAGATCATTCACAGATTTGGGAGTCAATCCAATTTGGGTTTAGTTATCAACTCTTCTATCTACCTTGTCTTATGACCCTGAAAAAATTACCTAGCATTTCTGAGCTTCAACTGTCTTATTTATAAAAAGATAAAATGTATAAGATTGATGTGGAATATAAACAAGATAGTACATGACACTTACTTGTTTCCCTTCTCCTGGGTTTAAGCCAAAGCAATAATTTATGGCATTTCAAACATCAACCCATCAAGAGGAATGTATATAGAGAAAAACAAAGTCTATTTTCTGCCATTCCTGAATTATAATATGACAAGAACATCTTGTTTCTCTCCTTTCTGGCTTTAATGCTGAGTGCTCAGGAAAGTGGAGTGAAGTTGACAGAAAGAGAGAAACAGAGAGAGAAGTTGTTTCAACACAAGAGTGACAATTCAAATATTCTCATATTTAGTCAATAAGAGCTTGAAAATCTGAATGCTGCCCTAGATTTTGACAGTATAGTTGTTCAGATTAAGCATTTTTGCAAGCATATTTATACTT
>PVKN010027892.1:0-13390 GCA_004027915.1 Capromys pilorides
ACATGATGTTATACAAAATAAACACAGGAGAGGAAAATAAAGGAGGAGATGGTTTCATTCCCTTTCCCATTTTCCCATGACTTAGAATATTGTGTTTACATCCAGCCATACCGATTCATATAAGATTAACTGCAGGGTCCCTGCTCAGTGGGCAGCTATACTGCTGACTGGCTTTGAATCTTGCTGTTCAGCAGAACTGAAATAAACTCAGAACATAGAGTGAAGGCCAAGTTTTGTGCTTCCATTCAAAGAGAGGGGCAATATGGCTCGGTCAATGGAAACCTCAACCCTAAATTTTATTCTGCAGATCTTAGACAATCTCTGGATTGTAGCGCCTGGCTCTGCATGTAGTTTTCAATAATTAACTATTTCTCTTAGTATAGGGGTAATATGTTGTCATAGTAAAAAGGAGTCAAATACAGTGACGCAGGAATCTTGGCACTGACTCCCATATTAGTTGTGCTAGTTTACATTTTCACCAACAGTGGAAAACTCTCCCTATTCACTACAGCCTCCCCAGCACTTGTTCTTATCTGGTTTCTTGAGGCTAACCATTCTTTCTGAAGTGAGATGAAATCTCAGCATTGTCTTAATTTGCATTTCTCTAATAATCAGTAATGTTAAATATTTTTTCATGCATTCATGGGCCACTTCCATATTCCTGTTCTTAGGAGGGTCTGTTCCTCAGAGTTGCTTGCCTTTCTAACCCTGTACTGCAGCAGTAACTTGATCTATGGCTTGTTCCATTAAGCACCTCAGCTTACCTTAGCATCACTCACCCCACCTCACTCCCAAAAGCAGCCAGCTTTGGTTCTAATTCCCGTTCTTCTCTGACCCTATTTTACTTTCCCAGAAGAAATCCTGAGTTGCCCTCACCACCCCCATTCCATCTCCTCCTTGGCCTCCCATTAGAATGTTCCCTCGCCACACCTGGCTGAAACTTTTAGAGGGAAGCTTACTGTATCTATGGAGGTGGCACTTGAAGGGGTCCAAAGACCCTCTCAACTCCAAGGGACTATGATGTATCTGTCTGCTGCAAGTCTCTACCAGCTTATTAATTCCAAGAAATTAAACCGCCCAAGCTTCCCCAAGCTGAAGACGTTTGAGGGTTTAAAAACTGAGTGATCGCAGGCAGTTTAGACTCCATTCTCAGACTTGCAGTTCTGCCCATGAATAACATCTTCTTTCACTGAATAAATAAATCTTTAAACTGGCTTCTCCTGAGACTTAACTTTTCTGAAATATTTTATTTTACGATGCACTACACAACAGAAGGTGTTAAAATCCAAAACTACTGGATATTTTCCTTAACAAATCAGGTGACAGCATGGGGCAGCTAACAGGTTTGCAAGGTGTTACTTGTCACTGTGATTGCTTTCAAACAGGTAAAATCAAATAATGTGAAGCTCTGTTGAAGAAGTCTCAGCCAAAGTTGTTACTATAGACCTACAAACTCAGGCTTCTTTCTTTCTTTCTTTCTTTCTTTTTTTCTTTCTTTCTTTCTTTTTTGTCTGCCTACAAACCTTGAAACATTTATGAACAAAAACAGAGATAGACAGAAAGAGGAAGTAATAACGAGAGTAACCCTTGCTTGCTATTATTTTCATTTGAAAGAAATGATATTGTTTGCCAAAGGTCCAAGGCTGTGGCGCTAAACCACAATTCTAGATAGCTCAGCAAGGCTTACCAGAAAGCAGAGCGCACACTTCTTTGTTCCAGGGTTTTGTAGAAGGGAATCACTTCACAGCTTGTATGGATTCTGCAAAGGCTTTAAGCTAGGAAGTGTAAGGTGGCCTGCGGGAAGTGTATAGGGGTCACTCGGATGCTATGAGATGTCTCTTCAGGCTGGAGGATTACACTTACGAGCTCTTACACTGTGGCTGCCACTCTGACCTCCTTGTAGCTCAAATCCTTGAGCTGGGAAAGAGAGGCTGAGGTCCCGCTCCTGTGGCAGACACTATCTCGTGTACTCATCAAGCCCAAATTCAAGGAGGAAGAAAGGACCACCCAATCCTCAAAAAGTTGTTACACATTTGAGTGTATGAGAGCAGTACTTCACACAACGTGATCTTCTCTTAGGAAATGCACAGCGATTTAGTCACCGTCCGTCAGCCTGGAAAATCCGTCAAGCTGGCTTCATAGAATTTCTGGAAGCTCATTCAGAGCTTCGGGGTGATATCGCCTTTGGCATATACCATAGGCTATGGCTTTTAGGTAAAGTCGGGATTATAAAAAAAAAAAATCCTCTTCAACAGAGGTCACATGCTTGACATGGGGGGGGGGTTACAAAGTCACTCAAAACTTGGGAAGCTGGCCTTTCAGATTTTTGCTCAGTGACGTTTCATGTGAGGCAGAGCCAGGCTAACGCAGACTTTACCTAAATGTCTCCTCCAGAGGAAATCCAGTTTGTTGCTTCTCCAGGTTGTGCATAAGACCTTTCTAGACCCTTATCTCCTTTCTGTTTTAAGTTTTACCTCCCAGCTTGATTCTGTGGCTCATATCGTAGAGGTAGCATTCCTGTCCTTCCCACTTGAAAAGGGTAATGAGTAGAATGAATTAAAATAATGTATGCAAAGCACCTTAAAGAACCATGCAAATGTTAGCACCTATGCTTTGGATTTAAAACCTAAAACAGTTTTATTTTAACTTGCATTTTCTGAAGCCAAGACAAAGGGAAGAGATGTGGGAATAAACAACTCAATAAATTCGAGCCTTCCTCACAATAGGACTTTAAGGAGAATGGGACATACAGAAGGCAGAGACTTTGAGTATAGCTTTAGAAATTAACTGCTTCTTAGGCATACACAGGTGTGATAACTGGGTACATGAAGTTAGTAAACTTCTCAGAATCTAGAAAGACTGTAAAGTGCACGGAGTGGCACTAAGTACTTCCTAAGAGATGCTTTCAAGTGTAAAATAAAATCCCCAAATAAATTCCCCAAGGGGGGTAAGTGCTGCTTGAATTCTTGCCACTCTCCCACCATCGCTGTGCATTTCAGATGTGCAGGAGGCATGGCCGGGTACCGGGCGGAGAAGCCTTCAATAGATCACACCCGATGGACCGATGTGCTGACCAGCCACTCTGACTTGATAATTGGGTTATTTTCATTCTCATCCTGGTTTTTCAGTATCAATTATAGCTATAGAGCAAAAAGAAAATTCAGTCCTAGCAGAGCTTTAAGAAATAATCCAGTCTAATTCCTTGTTTTACAGAATAAAATGTGAAGACTCAGAGAGGACAAGCAGTTCGATTCCAGACACACAGCTGGGCATGTGAGAGAGACATAAAGACTCCCCTCCTCCAGCTGGCAGCCTGTGGCTGGATCCACTCCGTGCTACCTTAGCCCAGGGTAAGAAATATTTAATCAAGGGCTAATGACGAAAGACAATGAAGACATATTGTATTTCTTCTTCAGATTTCTTCATATATCACTGCAGCACCTAGGAACTCAGATAATTATACCGTAAGGAGACAAGTGACGAGAGAGCAGAACACCCCCTCTAATTCCTAGCCCTCCATCAAGCGCGGAGGATGTGGCAAATTGGTACCTGTAGGCTGCTGGAGGCAGGAGGGAGAGGTGCATTACACCTGCTCAGAAGACTTCTTGGCAGCTGCCTTTGTAGGATGTAAATCTAAGATCAGGGTTGACGCTGGGGATGGCAGTTTGAGAGGGAGGGGCCTTAGCCTCAGGTCTCAGTCTCACGATATTCTTTCCTGGTTCCTAGCACATTCACTTGAGCCACAAACGACTCCACCAGCCGGAAGCAGAGCCTCGTGGGGAACAGTGAGGTTGATCCTCTGTTACTTAAACTCTCCAGGTTTTCTATTATCTAATTCGGCTTCTCTCTCCATAATGAAGATCAAATTATATCCAGGATTCTGGTTTGCTGAGAAGAGAGAGCGAGAGATCATTGGGACATATCATTTTACAGAAGACAATACCGGCAATTTCTGAATGAATCTGGCAGGAAGCCAGGTAATTATTTGGATCAGCAATCAGGGGTTCTTTGGGGATGGACCGTACTATGGGGGACTAAGCAGGGCCAACTCTAGCGCACTATCCAGTCTCTGGGTAGTAAAGATCCCTGCTTCCTGTTGTTCTCACTAGTACATTCCATTCCGTCACAATATTTTCCTACAGTTCCAACACACCATTAGGAAAAGAAAAAGAAAGAAAACCCCACCATACTCAGAAATATGCTAGTTTTCGCACACAGCCATTAGAAGGAGATCTGCCTTCCCCCAAATGAGAAACAACGGAAACATTATGTGTTTAAAAGTTTGGAAAGCTTTGTTTATAAGGTGAACAGTGTGATTTTTTAAAATTATAAAGAAATGTGGTGCCAATCGGGAGAAAAAGATCTATGAAGTAACCAATCCAAACCAGAGTCCTGCAGAAATCATATTCACTGTTCTTCTCTGAACAGAATTGCAGCAGAATAAGTATTCTGCAATACGTTGCCTTCTGCAGTGTGACCCATGGGCAGAAACAAAAGGGGTTCTGGTTCCACGTTAGGAAGAATTTTTTTCTTTTCACTTTTCTTCCTTCCTTCCTTTACTTTTTCTTTTTTTCCTTTCTTTTTTAGAAACAATGTCTTTCTCTGTAACCCAGATTGGCCTTAAACTCCCTTATAGCCCAGGCTGGCCTCAAACTGACAGTGACCCTCCTGCCTCAGCCTCCCGAGGGCTAGGATTACAGGTGTGGGCCACCAGACCAGGCAGGAAGAATCTCTTAATTATTCATGCTGTCCAAAGTCAAGACAAGTTGCACTGAAGATCCTCCCAGCTTGAAGGTCTGTAAGAGAAGAAGTGGAAACAAAAATGGCCCGGCAATGCTACGTGACCTGGCAATGACATTGTTGAATTTTCATAAACTCTTTGCTTTATCGCTAAGAAACATTTCTCTGTATCTGTGGCTTTTGTAATTTAAAAATCACGGATTCTTAGAAATGCATATTCAACATTTATCCAAACACAATAATGGAAAAAAAAAAAATGAATCCAAAACTCGCAGCTTTAGAGAGACATTTGTCTTTCACGAAGTCTCAAACACATCTTATTCTTTCAAGGGAACATTGTAAAATGATGCAAAATTGTGAATAACTATGGAGCAGCCAGCCGCGATCACTGGCTCCGCACCGCGATGGCCTTGAGGTGGGGCGCCACTCGCCGCCTGGAAGCCGTTGTAGCCACGTTTTCCTGAGATGGAAATGGTTGATGTAGGCGGCCAACCCCTTTGGCATGTTTCCACAAAGCAGTGTAAATGTTACTAGGTCACAAAGGAAGAGACAAAGAGAATTTGACAAACGGCCTGTGTATTCTTCAGATTATAAAACTGCTTTGGGGGCCACATTAAAGTGATATGCACTCGGTCAGGAGAAAGGAGCCATCTCTTGGTAGCAGACAGAAGAGGGGCTTTCAGACAACTGGGCAAGGGTGGTGAGTTGCCCCCTCGGCCCCACAGGTGGTGACAGAAGGTAGAAGTTCTGTTTCAAAGGTCACACTCAAAGCACAAAACTGATGTAGAGAAAAAGAAGTTACACAGGGCAGTGATGAGGAGGCCTGTCACACACTGTGTAACTGGGAGCAAAACAAAACAACCAAAAAATTTCTGATTACTGCAGTGCCGTGGATTGTGGCAAAGATACACTATTAAGTTCTGCATACCCAAGGAAACTTTCGTGTATCCAAAATGTACCCTCATCCTTGGACTTAAGAGTTTGGCCGGTATTTAAATTTTCACGAACTATTAGCAATAACTGCCATTTCAGGTGTACTTTGTCTGTCTGTCCTTCCACCCATCTGCCTGTGTCTTTCTCTTTGCCGTATCTCTCACCAAAGGCTGGACCTTCTGCCAGGAAAACTGTCTTCTTTGGGTCTATCAACATGAATTCCATTTTAGCCTTCATATTGGGGCTCAAATGTCATTTTTCCTCCAGAGAGGTTTCCTTTTCTTTTTTTTACTAGTGCCTGCTTGTAATACAGAACAGTGATGTTCATTTTGGGGAGCCAATGCATACATTTAAGGCATCTCAGGCATTTTCAATTCCTTTACCCCTCCTTCCCCCACGTCCTCCCTCCCCCACCAAGAGTCTACCTTTCAGTTCCCTGTGACCTCACCTTCCTTTTATCCATCCATTTATTTGTATCTTAGGGGTATTTGGTGACCAGTTTGTTCTTTCCCTCGACCTCAGTCTCTTTTCTTCATGAGACTTGCCACATTTTTCAAATACGATTTTCTCTATGTGTTGGCTCACTGTCTCCCCCCAGTAAGCCCTTCAGAACAGAGACCTCCGTTTTTGTGTTTGCATCATGCTCTCTGGTATGCAGCATGGTACCTAAGGAAATGTACTTGGATAACTAAATGGGTGTCAGAGTGGGATCAAGACAACAATAAGCACTTTGTTCTGCTAGAAGCAGCAGCCTGAATGAGGCGATTTTGACAGTTAGAAGCTGACCCCAGGTGAATCTTTCCAGCATTTAGCAAAATTAAAATTTGACATTTATGGTTTATAGCTACTACATCTGTTTAATAGCTTGCTTTCTCAGCTAGATCACAAGCTACCTGAAGGCAGGGGCATTGCCTGCCTCTGCTACTGCTGCGTCCCTAGGGCCACACCCAGGAGAGACTCAGTGAAGTGATGGATGAGGCCTGCTCTCCACCAGGATGATCTTGCCACCAGCCGGCTGGGCAACTTTGCACAAGTCACCTTACTTGCTAGCATTCCTTCTCACAGCTGAGAAAATGGGGCGATCGCTGTGACACCTTTCTTAGTATAGTTTTAAGGGTAGAATGATAGGAGTATTCTGAAAAAAAAAAATAATGAGTCTACAGCGAAGAAGGTGACTGTCACTGGTTGTATTCTTGTCATCAGTACTGCAAATATAGACAATGGGACAAAAAGAAGACCTGAGGTCAGGTGTGACATGAACACAAATCAAGGTCAGGGCGGGGAAGGGACTGAAGCTAAATGTTGACTTTAAGAACTAGGATCATCAGAACCATCCCCAAAAAGCTTTATTTTTGGAGGAACTGCCTGTGTCAACCAACAAAAACAAGGATGGATATGCAGGACTTTCAGGGCACTCCATGTTCACATGTTAGCATGTCAGGGAGGCTATCACTGAGCAAGGCAAGTCTGAGGAGTTTGGTTGGCTCCTTCTGTTGGGCATCAGCAGGAGACTGTAGTGAATGACGCCCCAAATACTAGTGCCCTTGAAACTAGCAAACTCATTTAAGTTTTTTTTAATCAAGTGAATGATGAAATTCAAGGTGTAAGTTTCTACTTAAGGAAAGGTATATATTAAAGCTATAATTATTTGATCACAGTACTAAGCTACACTTTCACTGTCTCATATGTGTTAGTAGTGTCACATGTGGTATCAGTAACAGTGGTGCTCCAATCTATTTTACATGGAGGAACTGAGGTCTGGATAGGACGGGCCACTTGCCAAGGATCACACAGTAAGGGATGGATCTGGAGTTTAAATATGGAACTGCTGGCTTTACCTACCATGCCCTTTCTTCTGTGTCTCCACACAAGCCTCCAGCTACAGACTAAACTGTCAGGTCCAGCTACACAACTTGCAGGGCCCAACACAAAATGAAAATGAACAGAGCTGTGCTCAAAATGTAGGAAGGAACTTAAGACAACAGCATCACAGCCCTCTGCAGTTGGTCCTGCAAGCCGTGGAAGGTCTGCTTCAACATGCAGAGTGATGGTGGAATCTAACCTCTTGATTGGTTAGCGCTCTGGCCAATCATGACAAGGCAGGGCACAGCACAGGGGCACAGGAAGATTCAGGGGCAAGGGACACAGGAGTGAAGTAGGGCATCCGAGCCACGCCCTCCTGGAGCTTCAAGCACCTGTGATCGGTGTCAATGGAAGGGAGTCCAACACCTGGGGAGCAGTCCTGGCTGGGGCTGGAATCACACACCATGCCCATCCACGCCCTTGGGTATCCCTAAGCCAGGTGTCCTGGAGAAAGACAAGCGGCAAGTATGACCTAAACATACAAATATTTAAACAGAGTAAAGGGAGAAAATTCCCATGAGAAAACAAGTAGGAAATGTTCGCTGGTAAAAACTCAAGTTACATGTAGGCTGAACCAATGAAACAGGGCTCTTCTGGTCTGGTTTCAACCACTCTCACAGCCAAGATAGCCTGGCAATCCAAAGAGAAGAAGTTGTTCCAGAAATAAACCAAAACTAACTGATGAGACGCTAGTACTGACTGACAAAAACCTATGGCCAGTTTTGCAACTGGGGGGGGGGATGCAGTTTTAGGGGAGGGGCTTTGCAGAACAAAATCATAGTGGAAAAAAAAAAGCACAGATGAACTCATTCACATTTCTAATACTCCTGTAGAGTTTTACCTGAGCATCTTGCATGGACCTTAACGTCTACCTTCTTATTTATTCTGTAACTGAATATTCCTTCAGGGAGAGGGTGGGACTAACTTCTTCCCATATATCAGGGCCTTGTTTGCATGAGGTTCTCCATAAATATGTAGGCAACAGCTGAACAAGTTCCTCCAGTCCTGGAGCCAAGGTGCTCTACCAGTTTTCTTCCATGATTGATGTGACATTTCCTTCACAGTTGAGGGGTTGAAGTTTGGGGAGATAGCCTCAGGGGGTCAATTGGCTGCTTTGATGTATCTACCATCAGATGGGTAGAGGTGGATGTTTTGAGAAATTTAGCAGGAAAGATGGTTTAGGATTTCCTAGGTAGGTAGAGAAGGAAGAAGTCAAGGTTCATACTAGAGTCTGCAGGACGCAACAGTGGCTTAGGGCTTTCCACTCAAAATTAGTTCTGAGTTTTGCATTCAGGAAAGCATTGATGTCACAGAAGCATCTCTAGACTTACAGCTCCAGCCTGAGTAATGCCAGGTAAAAGTGGGAAAAACTATCTTTCTGAATAGCATACTGCCTCTTTGTAATGGGGCAAGTCTTTCTTTGTAGATATTTGTTTGGCTTATTCTATGCCTCTCAAAAGATGGCCTTGGGGCTGGGTGTGGTAGTCATGCTTGTTATCCCAGCACTTGGGAGGCTGAGGCAGGAGGGTCACTGAGACTTGTTTGAGGCTAGCCTGGGCTATATGAACGAGTTCAAGGCCAGGCTGCAGGCTGCACTCCATAGCAAGACCCTATCTCTAAAAAAGAAGAGCAAAACTTTTAAAAAGATTCCTTTGGGCTTTTTCCTACACCAGCTTTGAAATGTTCTGATTTGCTTTTTGTTGTTAAAAGCATTAAACCACATTCTATCTCCCAGGAGTCATCATTTCTTTTGATAACTTTATGAGGATTCTGTATTGGTCAGTTCAGTATCATCTCCTTCCCCTATATGCCTCCCACTAGCTGCTGTACAGTGTGTGCCAAACTCATGTCAGGGGCCAGGGTGCAAATGTGAACGAACCCCTTGCTGTGCTCACAAAACTTAGGAAAGGACAGGAAAGGCAGGCAGCGGGCCAGTTCCAGCAGGAAAGCCGCTTCTCTGTCTACTCAAGCTAACCCACCTTTGCTCCTTCCAGGTGACTGAAAGCACTTACTCATGTTTTAAATCTAAGCAAGTTTATATCATTTGCTGAAAAGAAAAAAAAAGAAAGGAAGAAAATATACATATACCAAAAACAAACAAAAAGTAAAAATAATAATAGATATACCAGCCAGTACAATAAAAGCAACTGGTTAAACATGCCAGAGGTCTGCACATCAATTCTTTTCCACTGAATGGGTCTCAGGAGCACATCAATTCTTTTCCATTTAATGTGTGTGGAGTGAGCTACAGTTCCTACCCACACACAGCAAATGTAAACCTGTGGACTCTCAGCCTTTCCTTCTCAACAGGGAAAGTGTTGGTTCAGCACTGGGGCCAAAGCCTTCAGAGCTCCCAAGGGTGCAAGGTGAAGTGACTCCAGTCCATGCCCCTGCGTGGCCAACACTTTGCTTTTCTTAACCCTGAACTCCCCTTTCCTCCCAAACCCGCACAGTGAAGAGGCATCAAAGGGGAAGGAGAAGAGGGAGGGAAGGTCTAGCTTTGAGTTTGGGCTCAATCAATTTATTCCTCTCCGGTCTCTGATAAGTCTCTTCACCTCTGCACATTCAGAAATGGGGGAGAGCCTGACCCCCAGTATGAAGCAAGGGGAGCAATGCGCTTGCACCGCAAATGCTTCAGAGTGGCCAGACTGCCTGCGGGCTAATCTCTTTTACCTCGACAAGCTCTATGACCTTGGCCAGGTCATTTCAGTTCTCCCGGCTTCGATTCCATCGGCCGTAAAAGGAGGGATAAAAATAGCACCTGCCTCACAGAGCAGTTAATGTTAGTCAGATTAGTATATAGAAAATGCTTATAGTCCTGTTGACTCTTATTACCATGATTAAATAGTCACTGCTAGTGGAAGCCACAGGAGCACTGCTGGGCATGGTAGTTGTGGGTCTACACCCTATCACAAACCAGGATTCTGGTTGCTCATATTTAATAACCCCCAGCTAATCCATTAGGATTTGAAGCACAGAAACTCTTTGCATCTTTCCCAACTTTCCATTGACAGCAACATTTACAGAGTACTCACCATGGGTCAGACACAATTCTAAAAATATGTGAAACCACCACGGGCTTTCATAATTCTCATGATAATCAGAACAGGACCAGGAGGCAGGTGCTATTGTTAGCTCTTTTTACAGGGATGGCAACGGAGTTGCAGGATAGCAAGTGGCTTGTTCCAGAGTATGTAGCTAACAAGAAGACTGGCTTCAGGCCCACATATTAACTCTCTGCTGATAACACCAACTTGCCCATGCTGCGCACAGAGTTCTACTGGGGCTGTCGTCCTTCCACCAACGGCCAACGCATACTGTATATTATCTGAGCACGCAAATACCAGCTGCACTGTGCAACTGCAAGGTGCTACTTCAGAAACCACTCACAGAGAGAACCAGAGGTTTTGGCACTGAAGATCATGGTATTTTGAGAATTTAGCTGAGTTTTTCTCTCTGGCCCCTATGTTGGGATAAGAGGGCGTGCTCCTGTTTGCTTTAGCCAAAGACGGATTGTGAACTATTATCTTACCTTGTTATCTGAGCTGCTGGTGCACAAGGAAGTTTCCTTTGCTAATGGCTGAACTGCTCCTCAGATAAAGGCCTCTCCTGGATCTCCACAGCACTAATTAATCAGCTGTTAAAACAGAGGTTGATAAAGACAGGCTTACTTAAAGTTCGAATTGCCTGCAATCAGAGATAACCAGCTAGTCCCTTTTGGCAGTGAGATATGAAAACAAGAGAATGATCAGTTATCAAAGTGAAAAGGCACTCCAATGCAAAGCGCGGTTCAACATTCAAATTGGAAAAAATATAAACATGTAATTATTGCTCTGAACCTGTGTTGGCAAAGTGAAAATGGCCAAACACGCTCAGAGGCACATGCATGGGCACATAACTATTAAGGCACAATCTGTACTGACACTGCCGTGTGAGTTGGGAAGCAGAACTGAGGAGGTTCATGAAGGTGGACCCATAAGAGTGTGACAGGTGCCCACCACTTCCCTTTGGTGTTTCTTTACTTGACCAATACTATATATGCAATTTTTTTCCTGAAGGTGATGCTGGAAATCAAGCCCAGTGTCTCATGCTCGATAGGCACGTGTTCTACCACCAAGCTACCACCCACCCCTAGTCCAACACTATTTTTAAAAATTTAATTGAAAAGGTTGATTTTGGCACAGGAGCCGGGGTTTCAACCCCCAGGGTGCATCCCCACAGTGCACTGAGATGGCAGTTAAGACTGGGCATGGTGGCACTAGCCTGTAATCCCAGCTCTTGGGAAGCTGTAAACAGGCAGATCACTACGAGTCCGATCTAGTAGCGAGACTCTGAACACACTGTAGACTCTTCCCTAAATATACAAAAAAAAAAAAAAAAAAAAAAAAAAAAAAAAAAAAAAAAAAAAAAAAAAAAAAAAAAAAAAAAAAAAAAAAAAAAAAAAAAAGGAAAGCAAAAGAAAAGATTGATTTTTCTCAAAGGCAAAGGATATGATTTGTTCTTAAGATATTTTGAAAAGAAATCACTTGAAAAACTGAGCCTATGATAGATGAGTGGGGATAGACTTCCCAGAGGAAGGCGATGTGGAGAAAATAAAGCGTGTAAATGTGCTTGGGACTTAGTAAAAACTCGCCAGGGGACTTAGGAGAGAGGGGTGCGCAGGCTCGGAGGCCTGGGCGCTCTCCCAGGGCGTGAGGTCTGCGGAGCTGTAGACAGGCAGAGCTGCGGAGGGCGGCGCTGCTCTCACCACAGTGAAACCAAAACCAAAACCATTGTCTCTGAAGTTCAGGTGCCAGGGTGTGTGGAAATTAAAAATGTTCTCATATGGACCCAACCCCGAGCTACAAGTAAAACAATAGATAGAACCTGGAAAACAAACGAGGGAAGGGACCACGCAGTGGAGGAGAGAGGGAGAAGAGGGGCAGGAGATAGGAGCCTCGCGACACGGGGGGCACCTACACCAACTCTCCACATTAGGCGCCACAAGTATATACTACTATAGCAATAATAATAAAGAAATCTACCGAAAAATAAAAAATTGTAGGCTACCAATTTCCTAAGTGAATTACTAAATGTATGAGACTTAAACTTCGAAATAAAAGAAATAACATGGGGCCGAGGAGATAGCTTGTGGCACAAGTGCCTGCCTGGCAAGTGCAAGGTCGTGATTTCAAACCCTGGTCACACATACAAACACACACACACACACAAAATAATAATAATAATAGCATGGACATAAACTTTCCTAACCGAAACTATATAATACCTTTCCATCTCATGTACTGTCATTCAGAATTTGCTTGGTTTCATAAATCTAGGATTTGGAATCTGTGAATCTAATTATGCAGTAATAGTTTTATAAAAGTTAATGATCAATGTCAACTTCGGTAAATCATTTCTCGGAGCCTCAGTTTCTTCAGCTATAAAATGGGTGAGCAGACTGAGGAGGTTACTAAGCTATATAACTTTAAACATCCATTTGAAGCCTAACATCCTATAATTCTAGATTTTGCCATATATCATTTGTATCCAAATGCTATGCTTTTAGCAGAAAGTTAGGAAACATGGCAGGGGCAAAACCATTCACTTATATATACTGGATGAATTAAACAATAGTCCTAAGAATCTCCAGCAGGTTTTTGACACTGAGGATAGCAATGTGTAATACTGAAACCATGCTTGGAATGCCTGTCATTCTGGTCTTTTAGATGTGTGCTGTTTCTAATGTCATACCAATTATTGCTATACTCTCTCTCAAGTAAATATTTGTTTAAAAAAAACAAAAAAAGGGTAATAAGAGAGAATGAGAGACAAAATGCCATCGGATTGACCTGCTACAATTTTGTATATGATT
>PVKN010027893.1:0-13390 GCA_004027915.1 Capromys pilorides
TGGGAGTTAGGGTTCTGGGGACATTTGAGAGCCCAACCCCCTGCCCACCTCCTCTGGCCCTGCGCCAGGGAGAAGGGCCTCTAGCAAAGACCAGCCACGTGTGGTGGGGAGGGAGCTGCTTCTGCAGGGGGCGGGGGCAGGGGCAGGGAGGAAGGCGGTGCCCATCGTCTTTTCTGGCCCTGACTATCTCAATCTGCTCTGACCCTCAGACTCCTCCTGAAGAAATTCTCATCATGATTTTATTCTTTCTTTGACAGAGACCACCTGGGAACGCCCCAGCAGTTCTCCTGGGATTTCAGCCAGCCCTGGCCCTCACAGGGGCTCTCTGCCTCCAACAGGTACTGTGAGCACACTCGCTGGGTGGGAAGCTTGGGGGTCAAACCTGCCTTCACCCAAAAGGCCCAGACTCTGGTTCCAGGACTTGATGCTGGGTGTGGACTCATCCAGGCCCGCACCGTCGGGGGAAATGTCAGGCTGGGGAGGCCCTGGAAGCCTGTGGTCTGGTTGGTGACACCCTGGCAGTACCGGCAGCAGCGCTGGCAGCTTCACACCTTGCCTGCTCCGATCCTCAGGGCAAAGAAGTGGCAGGGTGAGGTGACACATGAGAAGTTTTCCCTGAGGTGGAACAGAGCCATGTCCTGGGACTCATGCAGGCATCAAGGAGTCAAAGATAAAAGGGAGAGGATTTTTAAAAGGGCAGTTTTCAAACAGAACCTTTTGGAAACGAAGTGGTAGGCTGTGAGCTCTCTGTCTACAGAGGTAATTAAGTGGAAATGGCTGAGATAAACATTTCCGTACTACACTGGAGGTTTATCCAGAGACATTGACGAGTTCTGAGATTTCAGGAGGCAGCATGAAGGACCCACCAGCAGAGAGAACAGCTTCTGCTTTCGGCCTTTTTAGAATGTCACCTCTTCCGGGAAGCCCTCTCTGACTACTGGTTTCGGGCTTTATCCACCCACTCTGGACCACAGCTGCGTGCTGCCCTGAGGAGCTCAGTTTTTCTCTGTTGATTATTATTCTCCCAGGCCACACACTCTCTGAGAGTGAGGCGTGGCTCTTTTGTTTTTCTTTCTTTCTTTGTCAGATTGAACCCAGGAAGTGCTGAGCTCCCATCCAAGCCCTTTTCACTGTTTTTATTTTGAGATAGAATCTCACTCAGATGCCAGGCCGGCCTTGAATTTGCAGCTCCTCTGCCTCCGCCTCCCAGGTAGCTAGGATGATAGCCCTGTGTCATGTGGTGGGCCAACCGCACTGGCTGGCTTCTGCCTTTAGGAGTTAATGTGGAGCTGGGGTGGTGGTGCACACCTGTAATCCAAGCACTCTGGGAAGCTGAAGCAGGAGGATTGTGAATTCGATCCTAGTCCTGGGAGGAGGATCTCAAGTTCAGGCTCCGCCTGGACAGCTTACTAACTCCAGGAGACCCTATTTCAAAAACAGATAAGAGGTCTAAGCTATTCCCCCAGAGCAGCTCAGTTAACACAAAGAAGTACAGCCTGGAAGGAGGGTTGTTCCCAGCGGCCAGGGCTTCCCTTGCCCGACAGGCAGCCTGGGCCTACCCTACGGGGTCCACTTGGTAATGGAAGTGTCTGATCATGGACATCATCCAGGGGTGGGAACCTTGCCAGCAGGACTCCAGCCGAAAATCTGTCATTCTGGTGACTCGAGCAAGGTGTGAAAAGCAAAGACTTGAGTGCTTCCTCTTGGAACTGTATATAAAATAACTTTATATAAAATAACTATTTTGAAAGAAGCTCTTGGGTACAGGCCAGGGGCGTGGCAGTTGCTGTTGCGGTCCTAAGGAGGCTGGGTGCTGCCTCCTCGGGCTGAGTGGCGCTGCAGGGTGGCAGAGGGCTGTCCAAGCTACCTCTTCTCTCTTTTTGCTGTCTCTGTGGGTTTTTTTCAACAATAGAAATGGTGGTGTGAGTGATTTGAGGTGTGACTTTGTTTCCTGGTGACTCCTGGACAGCAGGACACTAACAAGAAATCCCAGCTGTCTTTTCCTGTCGGTGTGGTCCATGTGGGAGGCCAGGGTGACACTGTGGACAGAGGGAGGCTTGGGCTGAGGACATGACAGGTGTGAGCGTGCCCACCGCAGCCTGCTGCACTGGCTGGTGAATGGACCTGGTCAGTGTTGATCACTGCGTCACAGGGTCCCCTCTCCAAACCCCACTCTGCGGGGTCATCCACAGGCAGCATTCAGTCCCCTCCCTGCTGTCCCCAAAAGGAGAACTTGGAGGAGCTGCCTCATATCCCCCACAGAAGCCCACACTTGATCAGCTCCCTTCTGTACCCCACAAGCAAGTCAAGAGCCCTTGTGCCCAGAACTGAGCCAGGCCCTAGGCCTTTGCAGGAGGCAAAGAAAGGCGAGGAAGTGTGTGACAGGGTCAGAGCTAGAGCTGGCAGCCCCGGGGTGACTAGGCCGGGCTGAGTGTGTGACAGAGAGTGGGCCACTTAGGGGCCTAGGGTGGTATTTCCCAAGGCAAAGTCCATGGAAACTGCGGCCCTGTCAAGCACTCCGGGTACTTGCTCCTGCAGGCTCCAGAAGGCCTGCAGTGACTTAGAGCATTTAACTCGCAGCCTTGGCCATGGGTCCCCTTGTTTGTTTACAACATGCCACGCAGTTGCTAAAGTGTCCCGTCTGGCCTTCTAGAGGACATTTGGCAAGGTCTGGAGACATATTTGCCTGCCACTGTTAAAGGGAGGCATCTGCTGTCCCAAAGTGCATGGGACAGGCCCCAACAATCTAACCAGTGGACACAATACCATGGAAATTAGGAAGCTCTGCCCTCAAGTGACTCAGGACGTCTGACCAGGGATCTAGCTCAGGGGCCTAAGTGCCTGCCTGGCAAGCACAGGGTCCTGAGTTTGATCCTTGGTACCACAAAAACAGAAAAAAAGGTGTGTGACTCAGGACATCAGTGCAGCTTGAGCCTCCTGGGGCCATGGGCCAGTGAAGCAGGAAGTGACAGTGTGTGCCAGGAATATCGTGTCATTGAATCTGAGACCTTCTTCTAGCCCCTCCCAAACACACGTGTTTTAGTACCTTGGACATCAGAGACATCGTAGGATCAATAGTGTATGCTAACTGAATTGGAAGTTTATTTGTTTTTCTGTCTCAGGAGTCTATAAACTGAAAGAGTTAATAATCAGGGGCACTTTAGATTAGTGAGGTTATAACTTGTTAAACTGGGGCCTTGGGCCTGTTGGTTCTCTCTGTTGGGCGTCAGTTTCTCAGTTGGTAACTCAAGGGCCTGCAGGAGCATGGAGCGGCCTCCCTGCGTCCTGACACTCGATGCTTCCTCCTCCCTGAGCACGCAGACATCTCTGCATCATCCACTCTCCAGGACAGAAGGGAAGGGAGCCCACCATTCATACACCAGCAAGACCCGGATGGACCTAAATCTGCCTGTGGACTAGAGGAGTGGCCATATTGATATTCTTCTCCATAAAGAAGCACTCATTTATTTCCTTTCTTTTCTCATTCAGCTCTCAAGAGGTTGAATTTTATTATGGGAAGAGGCATAGAGAGATAGGCTTGCTTCATAGCTCGACTGCCTGCGCTTGCCTACCTGGGGTTGTGGACTCTCTGGAGATTCCTTGGGGCCCCTGACCTCAACCTCTTTGTCTTTGTTTCTCTGCAAAAGCCACAGTGCTGGAGTGCCAGCCCTTCTCTTTCTGTAGTATGCCAGCTGCTGTTCTCCATGGTGGGGCTGTAGCCCTGGACAAAACAAACACACTGGTGCCTACTCCCCAGGACTCTGCAAAGTAGGGGAGCTGGGCAAACAAGCACTCAGGAAATAGGTCAGACGTTGCTTACTTGCTCTGATGCAAAGAATAGAAGTGTGGCAGTGTGGCAGGGAATGAGTGACTGGGAGTCAGGGAGGCCTCAGTGAGGAAGCGGCAGTTAAGTCAGAATGTAAGGAGAGTGAGTGTAGGTGTGGGTGAGTGGGAAGGGGTTTCAGGCCATGGGACAGCCAGTGCAAAGGCCCTGAGGCCAGACTAGCTTTGGCAGGTGTGGGAACAGAAAACTTATCAGTATGTCTGCCGGGTAGGGGAAAAGCTGGAGAGTGGTGGGAGATGAGAGGAGGCCAGCTAAGCCAGCATCCCTCTGGGATGCTGATGAAGGGGAACAAGGAGCAAGGGGTCAGGGATGATGGGGTGAGGAGGGGCACAGATCAACCCAGCCCAGCTGCTCAGGACCCAAGGGGCAGGGAAGCCACAGCCTCAGACTGACTTCTGTGCTGGAGCTCTGAGGATTCTGAGAGTGGCTGAGGGGGCCCTGCAGGCACAGCTGTGTCTTTCTTCATCATGCTGCTTGGACACCATGTTCCACCAAGTTATAAGCTAGGGAGACAGAGATCTGTAGACACCCCGAGTCCCCTAGAATGACGCTCCACACTTTGGATGTCGGGTGAGGCTTCAGGTGAGCGTTGGACAGAGCCTTTGTCGGCTTTGCCTCCCTGGTGCCCCAGAGCTGCAGAGCTGTGCTGGCTCAGTTGGTCACTCTCCTCGGGCTTTCTGAAAGAGGGAAAACTTAAACCACCTCCCAGGTCCTGAGATGCTTTCAAAACCTGCTGCAAGTATTGGAAGTCTGCTCTGGGCTGGTTGAATACACAGTGTGGAAGGAGCGACTTGTGGAGAAGGGAACTAGTAACAACAGCAAAGGGAGAGAAAATGAGTGAAAAATGAGAATCTAGGTATTTCCTGTCTGAGTCACGGGGTAGGGTGTCCTCAAGAATTTTCTGTGACCATGGAAACCATCTATGCCTGCTGTACTGTGTGGGAGGCACTGGCCACATGTGGCTATTGGGTACTTGAAATATGGCCAGTTTAACTATATTTAATTTTTTAATGAACAGAATATATTTATTGGAGGAAAGAAAGCTCCTGTCTGAAAGAGGGACAGGAGGGGGGCCCGAGCAGGGTGTCCCCAACTTGTTCTTATTTCACTTGAGAACTTTAAATTATTTTGGAATTATTTAATTTATTTATTTAGGTACTAGGAATTGAACACACAACCTTGCACTTGACAGGCAGGCATTTGTGCCACTGAGCTATATCCCAGCCCTGGAATAATTTTAGGTTACACAAAGTTTAACAAACAAACAAACAAACAGAAAATAATGGAGTGGGTCCTTGGATATCTTTTTCTTAAATTTCTTTTTTTAAAAGAGTGTGCTGCCTTGGGGAGATAGCACAGAGGCATAAGCAGAGACATGAGCTCCTACCTGGCAAGCACAAGGTCTAGAGTTCGATCCCCAGACCCACATGCCCTGCCAGCCCAGAACCATGCCCTGCAGGCCCCAGAAGTGGGTGTGGTGTCACAGGCCTGTAATCCCAGCACTTGGGAGGTTGAGACTGGAGAATCTCTGCAAGTTTGAGACCAGCCTGGGGGCTACAAAAGTGAGCACAAGGCCAGCCCGAACTGCATAAAGAGACCCTATCTCAGAAATTGAGTATGCTAAGAATTGAGGCCAGCAGATTATGCATGGGAAGAAGGTCCTCTAACACTGAGCTGCCCTCTGGCCTCGGGTTCCCCTGTTAATGTCTTGCATATCTACGGTGTATTTGTCAAAACTATAGAACAAACGTTGTATATTACTAACTATGTCAGGCTTCAGTCACATTTCATATTTTCCCATTGATGTCCTTTATCTGGTCTTAGATTCAACTCTATAGAGAATACTGAATTTAAATTTGATTAGTTTAAGTTTAAATAGCCACCACGGGGCCAGCCAAATAACTCAAGAGGATTAAAGCTCCTGCAAGCAGGCTCAGGGGCTGGGAGCTCGATCCCTGGACCTGGGCCTACTGTGCAGGCCCCAACCCCCAGGTGTGCTGAGACAGCAATCGAGACTGGGCATGGCGGTGCATGCCTGTAATCCCAGCTCTTGGGTGGCTGTAAACAGGCGGATCACTAGGAGTCCGATCTAGTATTGAGACCCTGAACACCCTGTAGACCCTTCCCTAAAATACAAAATACATAAATAAATAAATAAATAAATAAATAAATAAAGTAAAAGTTTAAATAGCCACCATGGTTGGTGGCTGCTCTATCTACTTATGCACATGTAGAGAGAGAATTCTTTCTTGAACACTGGGCCTGAAATATGCATTGAACTTGCATGTGCATTTTTTCTTAAGGATAGAGGAAATCTATGACTCATCAAACTTCTCAGGGTTTAGGAGAGAGTATTCCAGAAAAGTGAATTTAAGATCTGTCTCTCTCTGGTCTTTAGGCCTGAGCTCAGCCAGAGATCCTCCTAGATCTTCAGGAGCCTCTGGGGACCCCGTTCCACAGGAGACAAGAAATGTCTCTTCAGAGTTCCACAATTGGGGAGCTCTTGCCTTTGAGCTCAAGAGCCTGGCCGCAGTGTGCAAGCAGGTGGCCGGGCATCCCCTGAGCAGATGCTCTTTGTGAGAAGAGGCTACAGACCCGTATTCTCACTCACAAACACTTGCCCCAGCTCAGAAAGCCCCGACCAGCTCCTCTCCCCTACAGAACCACAGAGGTCCCTGCCCTCCTTGCAGAATTAGCAAGGGACCAGGCCCAGAGCTGTCTCCCCAGCTCTAACCTAGATGTTCCCACTGACTCCCAGGAGTACCTGGCTTGTATGTTCCAGAGCACATGCTTGAGAGGGGGCAAGTGGTGTGAGCTCCAGGGTTGTCCTCAGAGAATAGCCCCAGATTCCAACCATTCACAACTGTGAGTGGAAATATATTGTGAGTGCTACCTTGGGGAGCATAATTTGCATCTTAGCCTGGTGGACAGGCAGAAATTTCTGAAACAGAGACTATTTGTGTAAAACCCGTTCCCTAAACTGATCAGAGTAGATCTTAGACACTCTGCCACTGAGTGGGAGAGAGAGTAAAGCACAAGGCTCGCCTTACAGGGCATGGGAAGAGGGGAAGGAGGCAGCTTTTGCCCATGCTACTGTAGAGATGCTGAGCACATAGCTGATTCTAGAGCTTTCCTGACTTTAGAACCTGTGTTCCCACAGTCCCAGCTGTGTTTCCCAAAGTGAGCTCTATGGCAGTGCTGCTTTGCCCTGGAATTGGGCCTGGATACGTGGGGGCGCTGCCCACTGCTGCCCGTGCCATGACATACCTCAGAGTATTTTAAAAGGGCTACTGTAAATACACAATTTAAGACTGGATAACGGGGCCACTTGTAACAAGCTCTTTGGATCATGTCCTTAGCCCTTCTTTTCATTGCTTATTAGCATTTATAAACACCTTCCTAAATTAGTGTTCTGTATAGCACAGCTGAGAAAACATTGTATTCTACCATGTTTAATTTTAGTAAGTGGTAAATGATGGATGGATGGACGGATGGATGGATGGATTTCAAGAACCATAGCCTCAGAGCTCTCAAGAGTTTTAACTTGAGGAAGGGCAAGGTATCATGCTCATTTCAGAGAGAGGGAAGATTAAGCTAGAGCTAAAGGAGGCTTAAGGGGGGGTGTCAAGGGCTGACTTTCCTGCAATTTTTTACTGTTCTCCAAGAAACAAGAACCTGGATAGTGGGTTGGAGCTGTTCATAGCAAGGATTGGGCTGAAATGTGGAGACAGAGCTGCTGGGAAGGTGGCTTCTGGGTGGCAGAAGATGCGGGCTCTTTGTTGCTTAGTCTCTTGATAATTTTTCCTATGCTCCTTCTTCTGTTTTTATCCACTTCCCCCTACTACAACCTCCTCTTCCTTTCTACCCAAATATCCTTTCCTTCCTCTCATGCTACATTTCCCAAGCTCTTTCTCTTGGCTTAACTGCCCTTGAAGAAGAACTGCACGGGTAGGTGCCTGTGTTTATGTGTATTTTTTAAGTTACCATGACTACCAGGTAGTTTTTGTTCCCCCTGTTAAACTCAACAACTCCTGGGTTTGGCATTTCACTTTTTTCCTTGTATGCCAAATTATATTCCTTATGGTTAACAACTGATTCTTAATCAACTCTACTGCCTCCCAATCCTCTCCAGGGGCTGGAAACCCTTCAAAACACCCACTTGGGCTGTGCCTGCTTTGCAGCTGACCCCTGGTGAGTGGGGAGCCCAGAGGATGAGAGTGGCAGTGCCAAGGCTGCCGTGATCTTCTGAGCCCTAGCTGTTCTGACCGCCACTGATGGGCTTTCTGACCATGCCCAGGAGTGTTAGAGAGAAGGCAGGGTGTCTGTCAGAGGGGAGCTGCTGCATGGGGAGAAATAATCGAATGGAAAATTAGTTTTTCTTTCCCAGTAATTGCTTTGACATGAGTAGTAATTAGCCAACAGCTGACAGACCAGAACTGAAGTGGGTAAAAGGGACTGATTGGGTTCGGTAGGGCTGAAGGCCTCCCAGCACAACGACGTTGTTCCTGGCTGTCCCTAGGGTGTTGACCCTGGCAGGAATGGGGCAGGAGGGGGCAGCCCAGCAGGGTGCCCTTTGAGGCCCTGGGAAGGGAAAATGTAGGGTTTGGAGGAGCAGCCTCTGCTCTGGGGAAGCTGGGGAACAGCCCCGGCTTCCTAGATGCAGTAGCATCAAACATAGTGGCTTTCCCTGCTCTGTCGCGCCTCCCTTTCATCACCAGACTGACTGCGGCTCACCTTTGTGTGGCGCTTGCTCCACTTGGCCATGAGGTTATTTGGCTTTGCATGTAGATGGGGAAACCTGGCCCACGTTTCTGCCCTGCAGTACCGCCTGTGCCTGGGGATTTCTTTGGATGTAGTTTGTATGAACTTGCCTATAAAACCGTCTGGGTCCAGTATTTCACGCAGGGAGGTAATTTGTCAAAGGTTTTGCTTCCATTTTGGTGTTGCTAATGTTCTTCAAAGTCTTTTTGACAACTGGAATCTTATGGAAGCTTGGCTTTTACCAGCATAGCATTAGAAATTTTGTGCTCTTGTATTAACAATAGTAACACAAGATCTGTGCTTGATACACTCGTGTGCTCTGTCTAATTCCTAAGTCCAACTATCTGTGTTCACTTGCAAATTAGGCTGCTTCATCTCCTTTTCTTTACCATTGTGATTCCTGCCCTGACTCCTGGAATCTCACACACAGACACACACAGAAACACACATTCATACACACATACACACACACACACACACACACACACACTCCCCATCCCTCCACACTCACATGACCAGCTCGGGTTCTAGTGTCACCCTGTGTCCTAACTCACTAATTTTTATTGATATTCCTTTCTCCTGTTTCTCTGTGGTTTATTTCATTGGCCTTAACATTTTTTTTTTTCCCTAAGCTCTTAAATTGAATGTTTAGTCCATTTATTTTTGTTCCTTTGGGTTTGGTAATGAAATAATTAAAGTTATGGATTTTTCTCCAAGATAACTGGGGCTTTATCCCATTTGTTTTTGTATGTTCTTCTTTGCTGTTTTTTCAATATTGTGTAATTGTAGTCTTAAATTCTCTCCTGATCTGAGATTAAGAGGCCATTTTCTTATGTTTCCAAGTGCTGAGGAGTTGGGATATCAGGACTTTGTGTATTTATTTATTTTTTTCATTATTAATACCCACTCTTATTGCTTTTTAGTCAAAGAATATGACCCATGTTATTTTTGCCTCTTGCCATTTATTGATGACATATTTGTGATTGAAATGTAGCCAGCCTTTTCAATGTTCCCTGGCTTCTTCGGGGAAAACATGCTGTTTTTGTTTATGAGTTAGGATGTTTAACAGATCCATTTCAATCAGCTTTTAAAATTAAACTACTCGGATCCTCTTTGTCCCTGTCCTTGGCTTTTAATTGGTTCCAGACTGAAACGCAGACTCAAAACTTTTGGTATTTCATCCATGGTAATGCTATATTGCTTGATGGGGCCCTTGAGTGTTATCTTTGTCATGAGATATGTTTGTCATTAGTCCAGGCCCTTTCCTGCTGTAGCTTCCTGCCAGTCTGAGTGCACCCCCTCAGCCCCTCAGCGTCCTTCCTGGTGATGCCCCAGTCCCTTGTTTTTTCTCACCAAAAATTTATTTATTTATTTTTAAATTTATTATGTACAGGTTTCACTATGTAGCTCAGCCTTGTAGTGATCCTCCTGTCTCAGCCTCCCCAGTGCTGGGATTATAGGCGTGCACCACCACACCAGGTTTCAGTCACCAGCACAGCATGCAGTACCTAGGATCAAACCCAAGTCCTTGCACTTGCTAGGCAGGTGCTTAGACTGCCAAGCTATCTCCCAGCCCTGCCCTCCTTTTTTATAGACCTGAGACTGAACCCAGAGCCTTGACATATGCTACAAAAGGGGTTTGTCCCTGACTACATCACTAACTCTTTAAATTTTGTGGAACAGGACCCCACAAAGTTACTTTGCGATCCTCCAACTCAGGATCCTTCTGTGTCAGCCTGCTGAGTAACTGGGATTATTGGCCTGGCCTCCCTTCCCCAGCTGTTTTTTCGCATTGGGTTGTACTCAACCTCAGGGACATAGGAGAGGATCTGGCCACGCAAGAATAACTTATTCTTTCTTTTAGCTTCTGTGAGCCACTACTCTAGGACCCATACTATACCACTTTCCCCTTTCTTGGGGCTTTTCTAGCCCCACTTCAGAAGGATGGGGTGGACCTGTAGAACAGGAGAAACTAACTGTCCACAGGCAGTCTATTGGGTGTGACTGCTTGTATGTGGCCCCGGGCTCCTCTGCTGCTGTGTGTCATAGAATATACAGCCTGTCCCTGTGCATGAAAAGGGCTCCTGGGGCCAGCGAGATGGCTCAGCAGTCTAAAATGCCTGCTTAGGCAAGCTTAGCAACCACAGGGACAGTGGTTCGATCCCTGGCACCACATGCTGAGCCAGCCCCACTCCGAGGGCAGGCTGAGCTGGCCACAACATAGATAGATAGATAGATAGATAGATAGATAGATAGATAGATAAAGTTTTTTAAAAAAGAAAGAAAAGGGGTACACCTGGAATGTTCTTCCCCTTCCCACTGCCCTTTGCTTTTATCCAGCCTCTGCTACTTCATATGAGAAGCTGTGTGTCCCTTACCCAAAATGCTTAGTGCCAGAAGTAGTCCAGCTTCGGGACCTCTTCAGATTTAGAATACTTGCTTCTTGCACATAAGAAGCTCTTTGGGGGATGACACCCAAGTCTGAACACAAAGTTCATTCATATTTCATGTAACCTTCTACACACAGCCTGAAGGTAGTCTTATATAATATCGTCGATAATTGTGTGCATGAAAGAGTTTCATGACATAGAGTTTTCCGTTCACAGTGTGTCAGCCCACGAGACGTTTGCACTTGAGAGTATTTCAGAGCTTTGGCTTAGGGATGCTCATCCCCTGGTGGCTTGCAGCTCTTTTTGACTTTGCTTCCTGTCACACTGCAGAGTTTTCTGAAAACTCATGAGGTGGACTTCAGTTTGTGTACCTTCCTGAGGTCCAGCCTGCACTGCATCTGCATGTCAGCAGTTGCCCTAATCCTGGGATTTGAGGGCGGCTTGCTTTCCTGGTCTCCAGAGGCTGTGCAGGCTTGTGATACATAGGGAATGAATTCAGGAATGAAAGCATCAGCCTCCTGCCCCCCACTTCAGCACTGTTCCTCTCTGTTTCATTAATGCATACCATATAGCATACAGATTCATGTGCAATTACTGCCTCGCTGGATTGTCACACTGACAAGGCAGGTTTGAGGACCAGGTGGAATCAGGCCCATTTTATAGATGCATGAGCTCAGGTTTGCTGGGGGAGAAATGGCTCCTGTAGGCTCACGTAGCTGTATCTAGGCAGTGGCTGCATTATGGCAACTGAGAGTACATGGGTCTCAGTGTGAGGTGGTGATATCAGAATGGTGTAGTCGTGTGGTACACTTGAGGCTGGCCGTGGTGCAAGCTGGTTATGCCACAGAGATCGAAGATGCTACAAATCAGTGTGCCCGCCCCCACCCCGAGAATATATTTATTGGCACATTAGGAGCATGAGAGTATGTCCCCCAACGTGCATATGCTACTAAGAACTGAATTCTAGAGCCTTCATTTTAGTACTATGAGACTCGAGAAGGTCTATGTACGATCGCCCATGTAGCAGTTGACTGAGCCACATTTTATGCAACCAGTAGACCCAGTCCTCTTCCTGTTGAACAAATTGAGCATCCCAAACCCTAAAGTCCAAAATCTGAAACTTTTTGAACAGAGATATGATACCCAACATGTTTGGATTTTGAAACACTTTCAGATTTCAGATTTCTGGATTAAGGATGTTCAACTCATGCAAAGTCTGGGCAAATATTCCAAAATCCAAAGAAGCCCTAAACACAAAAGTCTTCTGGTCCCCAGCATTTTGGATAAGGGAGATTCAACCTGTACCTGCTTCACGAGATTGAAGAGGGAGCGAACAAGGGGAAAGGGATGTAGGACAGTGGCAGAGGGGCCACATGACACGGTAGGGTGATGGGACACTTGACTGGCACCTGAGACTGCAACCTATTTCTGGCCACAGAAGCTGGACTCTGCTAACCTGGCTTTTTAGTCCCCTGAGACTTTAGAAATTTGTGTGCTGGGATTAGAAAGATGTTTTTAACCCATTTCCAGCTCTCCAACTACTAAAAGGTTCCTGAGATGAACCTAGCTACATGACACCTCCCAGGACCTGGGGAGGAGGTGGGAAAAGGGGTCACAGCGGCCGAAGTCAAGGGTGCCTATCTGTGGCCCACACAGCATCTGAGCCGTGTCTCTGTCCCCGCAGTGAATGGATACCACGCATCAGGGACCCCAGCGCACCCTCCTGAGACTGCCCACATGAGTCTCCGAAAATCCACCGGTGATTCCCAGGTAAGGCGTCCCTTTCAGAAGGGAAGTAGGTGTAGCTGTTTCTGCAGCTCCAGGAAGGGTTCATTAAAGATGGGTACGTGGCGAGAGTCCAGCTGACAATAGCCCCATTGTGCCCCAAGGAGCAAATGAATGAACTATCTGGGTTGTTCTTTCATTTCCTGGTGGGGAGAGGGTTGGATGATTAGTCTGTTAGTTTCCTAGAAACCAAGGAGGGTCTGATAGCCATTAGTTGTTCCTGCCAGGCCACTGTCTGCATTCCTGACACAACATCCAAGTTTTCCATCACATTAAGAGCATAGGCAGCCAGGGAGATAGCTCAGTAGAATGAGCGCTTGCCTGGCAAGCACAAGGCCCTGAGTTCAATCCCCAGTTCTGAAAAAAAAAAAAAAAGTGTGTAAATAAAAAAAATGTGTAAAAAAAAAAAAAAAAAAAGAGCATAGGCATCCCACTTCCTTGTCCTGTTTTATGCCCTACTCCTCTCACTCAGACTTTGTCTAGATGGAATTCAGTAAAATTTGGTCATCTAATCGGCTAAGCGTACAGAAGCAGCCATGGAATGGGAAGAACTGGGACTATGTTTTAAGATTCCCAAAACTCTCTTATTCACTGTCCTTTTAAACACTTA
>PVKN010027894.1:0-13393 GCA_004027915.1 Capromys pilorides
AGTTTCAGAAAAGGCAAGAGAACTGCTTCCCTTGGTGGTGGTGCATGGAGAGCAGGACCTGGTGCTCCAAGCAAACAGAGAACTCACCAACCCTACGGGCATCTGCAGAGGATGCTTGGGAGCGATTGGAAAAACTGAACAGGGTCAGAATGTGAGACAGTTTTTACTACATCCAGGGTGTATGCCTGGGGTTGGATGACTGCACTGTGACGATGTGGGGACTGTGTCGTCTTTATCCTCCCCCTCTCCTCCTCCCCCGCGAAAGCCGCATAGACTGCATCGCTTCCCAGCTTCTTAGATAATTTAATGCGCAACATCAATCATCACCCATCAAATTTGAGAAAGTACCTCCTGTGTGCTCGGCACTTGACTCTGAAAGCATTTTAGATTTACAGAAAAGTTATGAAAATAGTAGAAGGAGCTCCTGTGTCCCTCTCACTTGCATTCTGCTAATGCCTGAGTGCAGATACATAGCACAGTGGCACACTCCAGAAGAGGCCACTGTGCCACACCACGAATTGACGCAGATCCCATCCCAGTGTCCCCACTTCCTGCCCTGATCTCCTTCTTTCTGCTCTTTCAGGCCCCGCTCAGTGCATCCATGATTACATCTGGCACCAGGTGCTCTATTCTGTACCAAATTTCCATCTTTTCCTTGTTTTCCATGCATTGAGAACACTGGCCAGTTATTTTGTAGCATGCCCCCATTCTGAGTTGGTGGAATGATTTTTCATGGTTAAATTAAGGTTATGCCATTTGGGCGAGAACATGGAGAGCTGCTACATCCTGCACAGCGCATGTCACCAAAGGGCACAGGGCCACGGCATCTTATTTCTACCAAAGTCAGCCTTGATCGAGTGGTTAAGGCAGTGATGTTGTTGTTGTTGTTATATCAGCAGTACTGAAGGAGGTTGAACCCAGGGCCTTCACACTGAGCTACATTCCCAGCCCTTCCTTAATTTTTAGTTTAGGACTTACTACATCACCCATTTGTTCGGGCTGGGCTTGAATTTGCAACCCTCCTGCCTTAACCTCTCCTAGTGCTGGGATTACAGGCAGGTGCCCCACACCCAATAATTTCCTTTAGCAAAAATGATTGCAGGAATATGCTGAGACCATGAAAGTATCCTGCTTTCTCTTAGTCTTTCTCAAACTAATTTCATCTGCCACTGGTAGACTTGCCTACAGGAGCTGTCAGGGGTGATATACACACATGGCACAGATAGATTTTCCTTTCTTTGTTTCTTCTATATTTTTGACTTGGATTTGTTCTATAAGAAAGAGCTGTTCCATTTCCTGCAGCAGAAATGCATGGGTGTTAGTTTTATTCTATGAACCACAGTCCAATAGTACCCGGATTTGTTTGCTCAAACTGTTCCAGCTTTGACCGGAGGGGCTTCCTTAGCTTGGCTCCTATATCCTTCCCATGTGTCTCCATTCTTTTGCAAAAACATTCTTAACTTCTGGTTCCCCCAAGTGCTCCTGGCTCACGCTGTATTGTCAGTTCCCAGACCTGGAATCCACCAGTTCTCCAAGAGTTCCCAATGCCTTTGACTGGAAAATGGTGCCTAGGCACAGAGGTTGGAGCACTACGCATGCTCGTTTTGCTGCTAGGATATTGTCCTCGTAGGAAATTGTTATGATGCTAAACTACATCCCCAAACAACACATGCACAGAGAGAGTTTCATTTGTTTCTAAATCTATTTTCTTGTCTCTCTATTAAGAACCACAACACAAATAACTGCCCTATGGTCTCACTTACCTGTGGAATCACAGGAAGAACCAACATAAGAAAGGGGTTGCCAGATACCGGTGGGTAAATAAAATGCGGACGTGTGAGTCAAAGGGTTGGGCAGCTATGAAGTGGATAAGTTGAGAGGATCTAATGTACAGGGGTGCAGACTATGGTACATGACATTGTATTGAACATTTGAAATCTGTGAGAAAAGTAGATTTTCAATGTAGTGCCTCACCTCCCACACATACAAATGGCAATAATGTGAGTGATGGATGCGCTCATTAACTTGGTGTTGTCGGTGATAACCTCTTCACAACATGTACATGTTCCAGCCTGGAGCAGAGGAAACCACACTTCCATGTTGCTACCTCTGATTCCAATCAACACTATGAGATTGATCCTAGGCTAGAAATCAGCAAATAGCACAGTGACAGCTACAAGAAAAGGATATGTGGTATCAGATGTTAGCTTCAAGTGGGAAAAGGGGAATTCTGAGAGTCTAGTTCTCCTATAGAGGGGAAAACAAGGTAAAAAGATTACAAACAGATTCTCATTTTTCAAAAAACCTAATCCAAAAACTCAAAAGCAAGAATGACAGGGTTATCCTTAAAAGGCATGTTCTTGCATAGGGGTATAGCTCAGGGGTCCTGTGTTGGCCTCACATGCTTAAGGCCCTCAGTTCAATCCCCAGCACCTCAATCCATCCATCCATCCACCCACCCACCCACCCACCCTTCCATGGCATGTCCTTACCATTCAGGTGGATGGGGTCTCTGAGGCAACCTCACAAGGGGCCTTTCAGGCTCTCAGACTGGCACACATATCATACAACTTGGGCAATTTAAGTCATCAGTCATCCTCTGGTGAATCATGAGAGCACAGCCCAACATGGGACAAGAAGTACCATGTGTGAGGAAGGGTGCAAGCCAAGAAAGGCCAGGGAAGATCTTGTCCTGCCTGTGAAGGTGGCTACAAACACTATCCCGCCACATGCCCATCATTTTCACTGTGTTGTCCTGTGGGCCTGAATCCCATGCTTAACCTGGCTGAAAATCCTTCTCCTTTTATGGATCTCAGAGCAGGATCAATCTATTCAACACCAACATCCCACAAACAGAAGCACAGAGCCTACAGTTCCATGGCATTTTGGGGGGAATACGGAACGTTTATAAATTTTCTGAGCTTTCAGCAAATTCCCCTGTAAAACTCTGCTGTAAATGGCAGGCTGGGTGCCTGTTCAGCTCACAAAAGCCCATTTAACTCATGCATGAAGAGTTTATAAGTACTTAAGTGCCTTAGGAGTTACGTAAAGCTTGTGGGGGCGTTCAGGAACTGACTCACCATTTATAACATGTTTTCTTCCTATGGAAAAAAATGCCTTCTCTGTGAATAGTGGGAAGAGAACAAAAGGCCACTAAAGCAATGTGTGTGACAGAAAAATGGAAACCAGAGGAAAGTCCCTCTTGCTTGGAAACTCCAAGGAAAGCCCTGCTAAGCTCTTGGATGTAAGGACCGTGAAGCAGTTGAGGGATTCATCCAGCCACAAGGAATTCTCGAGTTCCTGCTCTCTCTCCATCACAGCACCGAGGATGTGACAACAAGTAGCGCAGGAATCCTCGCCCTCTAGGTGTGCAGGGTCTGAGGGGTTCAGAAGAAGAGAAATGCCACAAACTTCCAGGGAATCTGCTGTGCAGGCCAAGGGCAGGAGCTGTTGGCCGCACCCACCGGGGAGGATTGGTGATGGTGCTGCAGGCAGCTGAGTTAGAATATAGGCAGTCAGACAGGGCCAGGCCCTCAGAAGGAGCTGGTACAGAGGACAAGATACAACTGTGGGAGAGACAGACACTGCCGCTGTGGGCGGGACCTCAAGACCAAAGACAGAGCAAATGCTGACCTCCCTAAAGGTAAGCATCCGGAATTGACAGTCACTTTAAGGAAGCCAAGAAGAGTCACTACGCAACCCCATACAGGATAAGCCCCTGTGCCCACTTGCTTCGTCACTCGCCTTCCCATTTGGTCTGGATTTAATCAATTTTCCATAAGCAAGAATCTTATTGGCTGACCATAGTTTTGTCCTGCCTCACATGTGAGTTTCCCATGGTTTCCATGTTAAATTGACCTCATCTTCTGGATTTGCTCTATAAATTCCCTGGAAAAGACAGATCCCTGGGTAACTCGCTCGGGTCCCTTTCTGTCCCTCTCTTGGACAGCTCTTTTTCCCCCAATAAATATATTCTGCTCTTAACCTCCGTTGTTCCTAAAGTTCTTTCTTTGGTTTTAGAGAATGCGAACTCGCCAGAGGTATCTTTTGGGTTGGGAGGTTCATTCCCCTATGTCAATAGGAAGGCTGGTGGAAGGTGACAGAGGGGACAAACAGAATGTGGTATGACTCACATTATATAAAGTTCACAAATTAAAGCACTTAAGGTACACATTTCAGAGGCATTTAGAGCACACTTAGCCACCTGTTTTCAGGACCAAATGGCTCTGGAACACCCTAAAAGAGTTTGTGTTACCCTAAAAGGAAACCCAGTATCTACCCTCACTTCCTATTTCCCTCAGCTCCTGGCCACAGCTCATCTGTTTCTGTCTCTGGAGATCCCCCCACCTCCTTCGAAGGGCATATAAGCAAAACCATACACTACGTGGTCTTTCGCATCTGGCTTCCATTCAGCGTATTTCCAAGGTTCCTCCACATGGCACAGTGCATCAGTGCCCTGTTCCCTTTTATGGCTGAAGTAATGCTCCACTGCAGGGGTATGCCACATTTCAGCAATCCATTGTCCCATTGGTGGACGTTAAAGTCACTTCTACCTTCTGGCTACTGGGAATAATGCTGATGCGAGTGTCTCTGTAGAAGCTTTTGGTGGGAAGCTTATTTTCAATCAGGTTGCGTCTATACTCTGGAGTGTGATTTCCGTGTCACATCATAAGGGTTAAGGCTTGTCTTAGTTGTAACTGGAAGCATTTAAGTGAGGACCAGCGTGGTTAGACTGCACGTGAAAACATTTGCTGATAGGGACGGAGGCTTGGAGGTGGATGTTAGGCCGGGTGAAAGAAACCAGATTGGGAGGGGCCACGAGGCCATTTCTCTTCCTTTCTTTCACCCTCCCACTTGCCCTGCGACACCCATAGACATCCAGTCACAAGGGAGGAAGAAAATTATTTTCTCACAGCATCTTCACAAGATACAAGCAACTACATGGGTCAACGGCAGAGCCCACAGCGGGCAAGATGGCCGATTCTGAATTTCCTCCTGGGTAGATGGTGAGGAAAGCTCTGAGCCCCTCGCAGAGGCCCCCTCTTCTTAATTCCCCGCTCCTGTGAACCTCCATTCCCAAACACTGAAGTGGTGGTGGCAGCCCAGCCCGCACTCAAATCGCAAGGCAATTTCCACCGTACAGGAAGTTGTTTATTCCCAGGACTCCTCCGCTATCTTCTTATCAACTCTATTATTTATATAACTGCTTCCTTTTATGAGGCAATCTCCAGCTCAGGGCAAAAGTTCAAATCTTCTCCAGTCTGAATAATCTCAGACTTATAGCATTTTCTTCTTTAAAAAGCGAGGACAGGACCAACTACAGAGATCTTTCTAACCTCATCATAGGGACCCAGCATCTCCAAGAAGACTGTTGTCCGCGGTCTTTATGAGTGAATTACACTGTTATTCTACATAAAGTAAAACCCAATAAGAACCTATACCTTCTAAGAGAAAGTGTACCAAGTAACTAAGCTGTTAAGGGCTTCTGAAAGGGGGTTTGCTTCAGAGGGGCTCTCCTAGATCTATTTTGTTTGTTTGTTTTGAGATGAGGTCTTGCTATGTAGTTCAACTTCAACTCACTATGTAGCCCAGGTTGGTCTCAAACTCATTGTGATCCTCTTGCCTCAGCACCCTGAGTCCTGGAATTATAGACATACACCATCATGCCTGGTTTGCCCTACATCCTAATCTGCCACATGAAACTGTTTGCCAAAGACTCACTCTAAAGTCCTCCATCTGGCTAGTTCTCAACCTATCCTTGATGAAAGGAAGGAAGAATTGTAAATGGATAACATGTACACCCCTCTTCCCCCCCACCACCCCACCCCCCACCCCCGGAAGCAAGAAGGAACACATGGAAGGGATTGATCTGCTTTGGGGTTGCTGCTCAATCTCCCTGGACTGACCTTGACAGCAATGAGGACAGAATTTGGTCTAGGGAAGGAGGATGGGGTGCTCCACACCCAGGGCATGGCTTGTGAAGGATCCTACTAGCAGGGAGCGGGTTGATGGGGTGGACATTCCCATTTAGGCAAAGGCAGAACAGAGAAGCAAAGAGCAGTAGAAAGTCTACTGTACAGAACAGGTCCTCTGAGAATGCTGGTGAGCCCAGGAGCCCATCACTTGCATTCTCCTAGAGAAGCTTGAGTCCAGGACTTTGCAGGCTGCTTTACAAAATGATCATGGTGGTGTAGATCACCTTGCCAGACTCTACAGTAGAACCAGACCCATCTGTGCACAGCAGGCCAAGGGGACCTTGAAGTACTCTGGGTGGTGCTGCCCAGGTGCCTGGAAGATATGCCACGACTCACAGACAGACTTCAGAGAGCCACGGGGTTATCTATTATCTACCAGTCAGCTCCAAAGTGCAATCTCCAGGCTTGATGGGCAGCTAGTGAGTCAGGACTGGGAGCCTGTTGCCCACTTCTGGCCTGGGAAGCATGTAGACTTGCTGAGCCGCAGGTGAGCAGAACACTAATGGCACCATTATCTGGTGGCACAAGTGCCCAGCATGTGGCCTGAGGCTTCACCCAGGCTAGCGGGACAGGCAGACAATTTACAAGCTCAGTAACACATCATAAAAGTGAGCGACAAGCACTAATGAGTCCACAAGCTGGGACAGCAGGTCCTCCTAGCCTGGGTGCTGTCAGCCCTGCCCTGCCTACGGTGACAGCGACCTGGGATAGTCCACAGTGCTTTCCTCTGGGCTGCAGGAAGCGACTGTCAGCCTTGGGGGATTTCTAGAGACTTCCCAGTCCAAAACGCTAAGAGTCTAATGCTGTCCCCAAACTCTATCTGAGCACAGAGGAGGTGAGCGTGTCATGTGTTGTCATAGCGAGCGCCATCCTCCACTTCCCTGTGACTTTTGAATCTCCTCTGGCTTCAGTCTACAGATGTGGTCTTTGACTGTGGAGCTCACTGTCTGCTGTTTCCAGAAGGGGGCCAACAGTGCCATTCCAAGCACGGGAAGCAGAAACTTCTCAGGGAAGTCGCCACAAGAGAAAGCAATTGTCCCTGTAGTTTGCTCAGACTGAGCCCCTGTGGCTCAAGTTTGCCACTTATCTGGGCACATGAAGTTGGCCAGGCTGCTGGGAGTTCTAATGAGACAGTTAATTCATGGACAGCACGCCTACCATCCTGCGGGCTTCTAGCCGCTTCCATTCCGCTGGAAGCTCTTCCGATGGAGCTGAGCAAGACATGCAAATGATGCCGAGAAGGAAAGCGGTCAAACTGCTGTGGAAGTCAACCAGCATTTCTGTGAGCCACAGTCCTGGGTGAAGGCCAGGGACACAAGAGCGAGCAAGACAGGTGGACCCTGGCCCTTAGGAAGTTGGGCAGAGACAGATGGCTCGCAAGTACACAAATGGAGCGGGCAGCCACCTCCACGCATTGAATGATAAAGGGCTTGACCTGGAGGATGTGATGGAGGAGTTCAGAGAGAATCTAGTTTGAGAAGGGAAGGTGGAGATGGGTGTTCTGAAGAGGCAGAATTGAAGCTGAGATGTGAAGAGTGAAAAGAGAGGAAACAGCACTTTCCGTGCCGAGCAAAGAGCAAGAAGAGTCAGCCAGTAGGCAAGGTCTTTGTGTGTTGAGATGCCTTAAGGAAGTCCCACATGGCTGGAGTCTGGTAACACGGAAAGTGAACCTGAGCTTTATCTCAAATGCAGCAAGACTGAGAAAATTCAACTTAGAATTTGGCGAAGGTGGGTGGTCAGCAGGGATTAGAGCCAGGATCCCTGGGATTTTCTGCTTGGTTCCCCATGCAGCTCACTGAAGGATCAGGGCTGGCCAGCCAGGATTAGCAGATGATTTAGGGATATATGGTAGTTTCTTGGCTTTAATACAACCAGATTCCCAACTCCTGCATCAGATCTACCCACAGCTGAAATCCTTGGCCCATTAGGACCAATCTTAGATACACTCCAGAGTCCCCTGTGCAGTTATGTGAGACACAACATCTCTTAGTTTCCTTCTAAGCAAGAACGAGTGAGTCCCTGCACTGCAGCTCTGTGGCAGGTGAGCTTTCGGCCTCACAATGAGCTTTCCTGAGGCCAGAGCCTGCATGTAGCCTGCTCTTTTCTCCTGCCTTGACTCCTGAACTGCCCCCCAGTATGTGGAGTCTTGCTGTGTAGTGAGAGACTTTTCAGAAGCTGACAGAACCCTGCCTGCACTTCCCAGTAGGGGCAGACCCAGGATCCTGCCTCTCAGACCCCAGCTGCCCTTGGCTGGCTTGTGATGGTAAATACAGCTGCACCCCACCCTCCTGGCCCTTCCCTCCTCCCCCACACCTGCCTGGCAGGTCGCATGCCTCGCTCTTAGCATTTGCACCTCGGTACTTCTGGCCAGTGAGCAGGCTGAGTCCCGGGGCCAGGCCTATGCCTGCCTCTTCTGCGCTGCAGCTGTGAATACCAGGCTACAGCTCAAAAGATGTTGGTTGACCCTGTGTCCCCAGACAAAAATAGGGGCAAGCCCTCAGGTTTTTGAAAAGCAATTTAAGAGAGACCAGCAGCCACAGCTTCATCCATTGAAGGGATTTTCCTCACAGTTAGAGAGACTTAATTTTCAGTTCCTTTGAATCAGGGGCATAGCAGCCTCCCCTCCACACACGCAGGCCACTTGGCTCCATTCCTCTGCCACTGGCCCTGAAGGGGGAGTGTGCACATGTTGGCTACACAAACACCCACTCTGCTGCCGACAGCCAGAGAAGCCATCCTTGAGGAGAAAGAAATGGACACTCAAGAGGCTTCTGGAACAGCTCCACACCCAATGAATGAGGCTGAGGGATCCTTTGCTTCAAGTGCCGCCTTGGGTAGGGGCACAATGTTGGAACCAGATGAGGGTACAGCGCTGGTCTCGCCCCCACTGTGGAAGCCTTCAAGTCTCACAGGAGGCGGTCTGCAGACCATGGCCGGAAATAGATGCTCCAAATCCCGGGGGCAGACTCTCCCCTGAGAACATGGACTGGAGAGGGGAGGTCCTGCAGTGGGGAGGTCTGAAAGGACAGTGATGCTGAGGACAGAGCTGCAGCAGCTGCCTCTGTGGAGTGAATACTAAGCATCCAGGTTCTCCCTTCCTTGCACCCAGCTTGACCCTGGTCACTTCGGAGGCCACTTGCTGTGACTGTCTAGTGCTCTGGGCTGACCCACTGTATACTGGGGGGAGGACTAATGTGATTTCATACTGCAGATCAGCCCTGGGCCTGCTCAGGCCCATTTGTGCCCTCTGCATGAGGAAGCTATGCTTTGTAGGAGCCCAGCAGAACATGAACAGGCCCAAGATGCCTGGATGAAGAGCCTGGGAGAAGCACACAGCGTCGCCACTGTTGTAGACAAAAGTGGCACCAGGCCAGGAGAGGGTTTTCTGGCCAGCAGATTGCAAGAGGGGTGTGCTTCAGGGGCTGGCCTGATAGCTCAGTGGACTAAAGCACCTGCTTAGGCAGAGTGCAGTGGCTGGAGCTAGATCCAGTGGGGGCCATGTCGGCTCCACCCCCAGGGTGCACTGAGAGGTCGACTGAGACTGGGTGTGGTGCTGTGTGCCTGTGATATCAGCGCTTGGGAGGCTGAAAACAGGAGAATCACTATGAGTCTGAGCTACATAGTGAGATCCTGTAGACCCTGTACTAAATGCATTAAAAAAAAAGAGAGCTGGGGGGGAAGGATATTCATATTTTCCAGGCAGACAATGCCACTCTTTTAGCTAGCACAGCCACTTTGCCCTAGGCCGGGCCATCACAGCACCCTCCCTTGGAACAAATGACCCCTCCAAGAGCTGCTCCCTGCAGTGAAGGTTGTATTGGCCATACTTTGGGGTGTTCCCAGCATCTGGCCAAGCGTAATGGGACCTCTGCTGATGATGGGAGGTCAACAGGGAGAAACTGCTCCTGGTGGCCTCTAGGAGTGAAATCACCTCCTGCAGCACCTAGGGAGTTTCAGAGAGACCCTTGGCAGAAGAAGACCCCCAGAGGGAAAGATTGGTGTCACCGGTGAGTAAGGATCTGAAGATCCAAGCTGCCGCACCTGCTTCTTTCCACAATGGCAGGACCGCCTAGGTCCTGGGTATCCACCAAGCACCTGTAGCCCCTGGTCTAGCTCCTCAGATTTACTTTTGAGAATAATGGCTAGCCAGTGAGGGGCGCCCCTCTGGTCAACTCAGATTCACTGACACATGCAGGGGTTACTTAGCCAATGTCACTTGCTGTGTCCCAAATGCCAGGGTCAAAATTCCTGCCCTCATTCTGATGTTCCAATAGGACTTCTGGTGGCTGGATCAAAAGATGTTTGCAGTGGAGAAAAAAATTCAGCAAACAATTTCAGGTGTTCAAGATTAATCCCACTGACACCAGCCTCGGGAGCCTGTGGCGTTCTTCCCAGATGGAAACTAAGCATGAGTGAAACCCCCACATGCATTGACTCACACCCACGTGGGAACGCCTTTCTTTCACAAATGTCCTTTCCCAAACATTCAGGGTCCTTGCACATGTGTGGGTTTCCAGGGGGGCTGGGGCCTTGCCCGGTGGTAGGGTGCTTGCCTATTAGGCACTGGGCCTGATCCCCTGATGATGGCCGAAAGAACCCCACCTTTCCACATACAGGTTTCTAACCGTGTCAAAGCTAAGTTAGATGTACTACATGGGAAGTGTGGTATCTCTCCCTGAGAATTCTGAAGGCAGGAAGCAGGCCTCTCCTGCTGAACCCAAGGGCCGATACCTGGTGGTGGGGGGCATTGTGATCTATCCATGGCCTGCCTCAATGCCCATCCACTTTTTTTTTTTATGTATTTGGTAAAGGTCTCATTATGCAGCCCAGACTTGTAGTGATCCTCCTGTTTTCAGCCTCCCCAGTGCTGGGATGACAGGTGTGCACCACTACGCCCAGTCTTGGTGGCTGCTCAGTGCACCTGGGGATGGCGCTGGTGCAGCACGCGGTGCTGAGGATCGAACATTTGGCTTAACAGATGTTTACTCTGCTGAGCTATCTTGCCAGCTCCTGCCCATCCATTTGTGCTGAGTGCATATTTGCTAAGCTGCTCAAATCCTAAGCTGTGATAGAGGTGAGAACAGAGAAAAATGCAAGGACTGGCCCACGTTCGTCTTTATGTCTCTGATGTTCTTCTACGCACAAACCAGAAGACAGCAGCAGAGATGGAGACAGCAGTTGCCCTGCAGCAGAGCGGTCTCTGTTCACTCGTTCCCATCTGCCCTGGGCTCTGGCCTACTCAGGGTCCCTTTCCTAGATGAGACTCATTTGCCAGAGATGCTAAGATGACACACAGCTTCGGTCCACCCAACCCTAAGAGAATATTCAACTCTGTCAGCATTCTGTAGGCTTTCTCCCACACGAAGTACCTTCTTCACTCTAAACCTCACACCTGGATGAGTCTGAAATCAGCATACCAAGGGGAAAATAGAAAGTAAAGAGGAAAACACCAGTGTTGGGATGCAGAGGCACCCTCCTGCCTAGGAAAGAAGGGCTGAGCCCGCTTAGGCATGCGTCTAAGCCACACCTTCTCCAGTTGCCCTCTCTGGAACCCAGGAAGGTGTATGAGCCCCTCATTTCGAGAACAAGCTGCTCATGGGTTTCGTTTCTCCAGAGCCATGCGGACTACAGACACCCAGAGAGCCCGAGGCCCAAGGGATCACCTTGCTATCCAACCTTGATTAAAACAGATGCTAAGGTGATGTCTCAGTTACTCTCCTCTCACTGCTGGGACAAACACCCGACACCCAAAATGAAGCAAGGAAAGGTTTATTCAGGTTGCAGTTAGTGGAGGTTTCAGTCCATACTTGGCTGGCTCCAAGAAAGACTGGCACAGGGCAGAGGCCACCAGTTCATGGTGGCAAGACAGCAACAAATGGCGACAGAGACACCGACCAACTAGGGCAACATACAGTAACAGAGAGAGAGAGAGAGAGAGAGAGAGAGTCTGTTTCTCATCTCTCTTATGTTACATTCAGGCTCTCTGCCTCAGGATATCCGCCTCAGACCACAAACATAACCCTAGCAGTACTAAGATCCATAATCCCAGCAGTACTAAAACACATAATCCCAGTGGATCATGAGTTAGTCTCAAACTCTAGAAGTCCCCGTCCCATGACTATATGAGGCTTTAGGGAAACAACTAGACACAAACCCTAACAGGTGGCAGCCGCCTCCATGGTAGGTGGGTCCAAGCCTGGTGCCTTCCAAAGCCCTTAAAGATTATTATTTTATTTACAGATTAGATCACTAAATACTCCTTTCCTGGGTGGCCCTACAATAAGCATCCTGCTTTTGTAGAAATGCGGAAGCTACTGCACTACCTCAGAGAAACCACAGTGCTCTCAGTAGTACAGAGGCCGGATGCCATCTGAGGGCCAGCGCAAAGGACACAGCTGTACTTGCACTCTGCGGCTGCCACAGTCTTCTTCCCTGACTCAGAAAGAGCCAGGCTACTCTTGTATTCAAGAACAATCCATAGCTCCCCGCTGGCTATGCCACGAGTTGGTGCACTGTAGCCTGGGGCCTCAGTGTGTCCTGTCTTGGTTAGCAAAAGCCCGGCTACAGCCGTCCATTTCTGTACTGTTTGCAGTTGTTACTCAGCAAAGAGAGCAGAGCCAAAGGCTGCCACCAAACCTGCAGAGCTGGCTCCTGGCTGTTGGGCCCGAGACAGAAAAACAGCAAGATTGCCCGGCCCTCCTCCCCGCCAACCTACCCCAGAGGACTCAGCCCTGTCCTGCTGCATTCTGTGGGTGGAGCCGGGATTTTCAGCTGCAGCCATGTCCTGGGACTCCCAGCCTTGGAGAAGCAGAGCCTGAGAGGGGCAGAGGCAGTGCCTGAGTCCTCCCACTGGCTCTGCCGAGTGTGGGGTGTTGGGGGTGCCTGAGGAGGGGCAGGCCTCACCCAATCTACTGTAAGATTCCCCGGGTGGGAGTGGAGGAGGTTGCTGGGAAGCTTGTAAACAGAAGTGATGCTCCTTACTCACGTGGGCTGCAGCAAGGAACCCTGGGCCAGCTCCTGTAGGATGCTTCCCTGAGCCTGGTGCTCTTGGCCCTCCTGCTCTAGCTCCAGCTCTGGTTTCTCCCATGCTTTGGGAGAGCAGACTGTCTGGGCTCAAACACCATGGTATCTGTGGTCCAGGCCACCTCTCTGACCTCTGCAAGTGTCTCTCTGGTGCTCTTCTCTGCAGCCTACTATAGCAGGACCTCTGGTTCTCTCTCTTTCTCTCTCTCTCTCTCTCTCTCTCTCATCTGGGCTTAAACTCTGCACTAAGTTGCATCCTTGGACCTTTTAACTTTTAAAAATTTTTTTCTTATTTTGAGGCTGTGCCTCACCAAGGTACCCTAGTTTTCAACTTGCAGTCAGTGGTCTCAGCGGCCCAGAGATGGGGCTGGTCTCACATGCCGTTTTTGGTTATC
>PVKN010027895.1:0-13397 GCA_004027915.1 Capromys pilorides
TTAGTTTTCGTAGGCTGCTGGCTCACAGCCATGTGTGTAGCCCCTAATATACAAGGCACTGTGTATTTGGCCTTCCAGGAGGAAAGTACGTCTTCGCTTGTGTATTTCTTACTGCTTTTTTAGACTTATCAAGACCAATAGGTCTTTTCTCCTTAACAGGTCCCGGAGAGTTAGGGAGAAAGATTCTGCCTTGGTACAGCCAGCCACTTATTCCAAAGCAGTCATTTATCCTAAGATGTAAAACAAGCATTTCCTTGTATGAGGGCAATGTTTTACTATCTGAAAGGTCCCTAAACCTTTTTAGAAAGCGAAGCTATATGTCCCTTTAACTTCTGGTGGAAGTTTTAAAAGTTTTGACTGATGATACAGTGTGTGGTGTGGTATCATGTATACTTTGAGCCTAGCCAGTCTGCTGGACTTAAGTCCCAATTCTACTGGTTAGTAGGTATGTGATGTGTTAGAAGTTACTTAATTTCTGTGTCTCAGTTTCCTTATCTGTAAAACTGGATGATCATTGGACCCACCAATGGCTTCATTGTAAGCATGAAGTGCCCAATCCATAATTTATAGTCAGTAAAAATAATGATAGAAACAGAGTGTAAATTAATCTGTATAGTAAGTTTTCTCTTGTGGTTTCTTAAGGAATTAGACTGGGCTGCTCAGTGTAGTAGACTCTCGAGGCCCCTGTTGCCTACTTGTTAGTGTGTTGAAACATACTCGGAGCATTTTCTAAGCAATACCTAGTGGGTCTCTGCCTGCTCCAGAGGCACCCTGGGCTGCAGCCACAGTTGGCTCCTGATGCTCTGTGGAGGGGGAGGCACTTTGCTGGAGCCCACAGCCTGCGCACAGTTCTCCAGGGCCACAGTGCCCTTGCGGGTCCTGCTTGTGCCCCAGTAAAGGCACAGGTGGGAAGCAATCCAAGGATAATTGTCTCTTGTCCTAGGGGGCAGAGAAGGAAAGTGAAGCACAGAAAGCCCTGTAGCTTACCCAAGTTCTTAAAGCAGAGGAAGCGAAGGGGCTGTAATGCGAGATGGAGTGCTGAGTGGAGCTGGCTCCCCCAGGAGTGCGCTTGCTTGTAAGCTGAGTGGAATGTGGAGTCCTCAGCTCCTTTGGGGACCATATGCAAAGGAGGCTTGTGGCCTCTGTTACTGGTATGATAATAATATGGGATATCTCATATCGCAACTTGTTTGTGAAGAGTTGAAGGAGAAAATGTCCTTAGTTTTTAGTAACCATAAAGGTAAAGGCCCCGAGCCAGTTGCAGACTCTGCTTTTGTTTTCTGAGCATTGTAAACTTGCCTGGTGGAGTTGACCTTTGAAAACTAGTGGTCATTACCTTGCCTGTAATTTGTCGTTGCTTTTCCTTTTCTTGGGATTTTATTTCACATTTAAAAAGTCATTTTACATTTCAGACTATGAATTCATGGGGAAAATGATCAAATAGTGCAGAAAAGCATGGAAATTAAAAATGATGAATCTCCTCGCCTTTTCTCCAGCCCAATTCCTCCTACGTTTTTCTTTATAGAGATAAGTACAGTGAAGTATTGTTTTGCAAGCATAATTCATTCTGGAAACACGCTTTCAAGAGAAAGCACTTATGTATCAAAATGAGTTTCCCCATAAAAAGTAATAGAAACTTAGGTAATTCCTTTCACGATCTAAAAATACGCACTTAATACAAAATAATAAATACAAACGATTTTTAAAAATTATCCTCACTCAGCTTTAAAGTGCGGCTGTGTGAAGAAGACAAGAGGGAGGAGGATTATTGCGTAGGACAACTGTCACTGTCACTAGCAGCATCACTGCTATCTATTTGTTCACTGGAATCTTTTTCTTTCCATGCAGCTTGGAGGAATTTATCCAGTGACGCTTGATTTTGTCTCTTTTTGAGGATTTCACAGAAACGTGACATTGTGTTGTCATTATACTGATTCATTGCTTGCACAGGTACAGCTTTACTCAGGTTGTATCTTTCTACAAAACTTTGCAGCGTGTTACACATCATACACATCTTCCTAATCTCATTTGAAGTGAGGGATTCCTCTCCCTTTTTCTCTTCTCCCTCTGCAGATGAGATCTCTCTGTGACCTTTTGCTATTGGGAGGCCGTTGCCCACAATCCTGCAGCAAGAGAGACAGAGACAGGACAGAGGCGTACACAGAGACAGGGACAGAGAGAGCCGAGAGAAATTATTGGCATTGTGGTTATGATCACGTGATGTTCAACTGCAGGACATTGCTTTTTTTTTATTTTAGGGAAGGATCTACAGGGCGTTCGGGGTCTCACTGCTGGATCAGACTCATAGTGATCTGCCTGTTTACAGCCTCCTAAGAGCTGGGATTGCAGGCGTGAGGCCCCAGGCCCAGTCTCAATTGTGTTTTAGCACGCCCCAGGGGCGGGGCTGGCAGGGCAGGCCTGGGGATCGAATCCCCCGGCCCCTGCGCCTGCTTGCAGGTGCTTTAATCTGCTGAGCTATTTGGCCAGCCCTACATTGCTTGTTTATCGAGTTAAAATTTATTGGAAATGTTTGCTTATCTTGGGAAATACTCACAGAACAAGTTACTTGCAATCCAAAGTTTCATTGTACGTCCTATGTATATAGAAGATAGTTCATACATAAACAGCACATATATGTGTATTGTTTAACTAATGAGATCATGCTATCATATATTACTTATCATGTTACCTCTTTTCTTAAATTATCTTTTAATTTTTGTTATTTATTTATTTTTAACATATTTAGTATAGAGTCTACAGTGTCTCATCACACAGATCGGACTCCTAGTGATCCTCCTGTTTTCAGCCTGTCAAGAGCTGGGATTATAGGCGTGTGCCACCAGACCCAGTCTCAATTGATATCTCAGTGTGCTCTGGGGGCTGGGCTGGCAAGGCACCTAGGGATCAAACCTTAGTCCTTGCGCTCTGCCTAAGCACTTTAGTCTGCTAAGCTATCTGGCCGCCCCTTAAATTTTTATCTTGACTAGAGAAATGAATATATGATGTATTAATAAGCATAAGTGAATATACATCAAAAATAGATTTGTATGTATCCCCAAGCACCATTTTCATCTTTCCAGTGTATGCTTCATTAGTTTCTTACCTTAATTATACGTGCTGTACTCTATTGTGTGATTTTGTTTGTTCTGTTTTTTGTCACCTGAGCTGTGAATCCTTTGTAAACCTAGATTATAGTTTGGTCATTAGAATGTCCTGAATGCCTGACATGATAGACTAGCATATAGTATACAGTGAACATTCAACATGCAATTAAGATAATTACTCAAATGAAAAATTGCGTAAAGAAATGAATAACATTTTTGATAGCAACTGTTTTATAATAGAGCTTTTAAAAAAGGAGCCTGAGTATTTCACTGTGTCACAAAGTCAAGAAAATGAGATTATTTCCTAAGGAATAGAGAAGATTCAAATAGGAAGAGAACATAGAAATGCTCTGCTCGTAGTGAATATGCTCTTTCTATTACCAGTTTAACAGCAGTGGCACAGGGGTTCTTCAAGGACTGCAGAATATAAATGAAAATTCTGTACATCTTTACGTGGATGCCTGGGAAATTTACTATAAAATATTCAAGTAGCATCTGTTGAGCAGCCTCTATGGGGAAGCACCAGGGTGGGCTCTGACAACACTATAATCAGGTTCTGCTTGCTTCCCTTAAAAGAGTTGTCATCTTTGTCCTCCCTCCCCAAGTGAAACAGATTTGAGAGAAGCTTCTAGTGTTTGCCAGAGCAGGCCAGCCTTACTGTCATCTGATGATGTTAGTTCTTTCCCTCCCTCCTTTTTATGAAGACCCTGGCAACATTTGTACCTTGAGCAACTTGTAATGTCTTGCCTAGGTGAGATGTTCCTTTTAGCTCTCAACCTCAGGAGGAGGGGATAAAACATTTCTATACTGTGTTCCAAATACTGTTAAAAAATAAACATATGGCAAGGATAAATTTGTTTAGGATGTATCTGGACCACTACCCTTACCTTATCAAGTATGTTTATAATGAAGCTTCAGAATAGTCCATCTTCTTTGTGGAAAAGATAACACTAAGCATTGTCATTGTCACTGGCCATCTATTTTCTCTGAAGATTTCACACAGTCTGTTGCTATCACATTGTAGTCTTTTACTATTTCCATTTTGTCTCAGTTTAGATCTGAATCTTTTTGAAAGAAAAATTGATCTGTGCCCTTCTGTTTTAAAAAATCAGTTTGTCACATCATCAGAAGAAAGTATTGGAGCTAGAAGCGATTTCAGGACTGTCCGCTCTCTCCTAGAGCATCTGGCCTGGACACATTGGGGTTTGATGTCTGGACACAGAGACCTGGCCTCTGGAAAACCTCCTAGTTTCAGTGTAGCAAGACAAAAATGGGTATGTTTCATGCCACAGTAAATCGAAGGGAGATCCGTGTGCAGTGGTGGCTGGGCCTAGGCTAGGGTTGGCAGCCATGAGGACCTGCACTGTTCCTTAACCCTGGCCACCCTGCAGTGTGTTCTGCCTAGGGAAGATGCAGGTGTGATTCAGGAAAGCGAAGGAGCCAAATAGCTCAGTGGATTAAAGCAGCTGTGGAGCTAGGAGTTTCATCCCTGGGCCTGCCCTGGGCGTGCTGAGACAGCAGTTGAGACTGGGCTTGGTGGTGCGCACCTATAATCCCAGCTCTTGGGAGGCTATAAATAGGTGGATCACTATGAGTCTGATCTAGTAGTGAGACCTTGAACACCCTATAGATCCTTCCCTAAAATACAAAAAATAAAAAAATAAATTTGCGCTTATTGATGTCCTTAGTTATATTTTTAATTGAAATGAAGGATAGCATATCATTTCACTTAAGGATTTTGATCACTGGGTGCACTGACAGCTAGAGAATTATAAGGTATATTTAATGAGGAAATTATAAATAAATTCCCAAATACCAAATGTGCCACTTGCAGACACTAAGTTACGAGCAGTAAGAGAAGAGGAAACCAGGGGTTCTCATTGTTTATCTCCAACTGACAAAACTTTTCTCCCCTCTTGGAGTGTCAGGAGATGCTTCACATTTCTTATCTTGTGCTTTCATTTTTTCCAGTTCCTTGTTAATAGTCCAGAGGGTTATTGTTTACTGAGAGCAAATTTAATCCTGACATTTTTTCTCCTCAGACTTAGAATTGGATTTCATCGTTCGTTCATGCATTCAGGGCAGGCCCTGTAAAGTTGTCAAGGGTATTTAGCTAAGAATCATCAGCACCTTTGGAAACCAGAGCCCCTGCAGAGAGGCAAATGCACGAAGTAACAAGATCCACAGCCTGATGCTGCCGGGCCTCCCACTGGGCTGCGCGCAAATGTCTGCGTGGAAAATGTCAGGCTGCGGCTGCATTTTGGTCCCATTTATTATGTGTTTTTCATATTATATCGCTAAGCATCAGAGGATAATTTGTAGACTATTTTTACCAAAAGATTTATGAAAATTGATTGGCTTACAGATAGCTTGCTGTTTCTTATAAATAAAAGTATTCTGTTCTCTAATAAAATAGTTGATCAAACATCAGGACAGGCTATTACAGTAACTGGGTTCTCTGTAATCATTTTCAGCTGAGGTCCTAGAGCCCTGATGCACCATTTGTGGCTGTTTCTGGTTTTAAGAATTATGTGCAAGTGCCAGCCAAATAGTTCAGCAGACTGAAGTGCCTGCTTCAGCAGAGCACAGTGGCCAGGGTTTGAGCTGGGTGTTGTGCCGGCCCCACTCTGGGGCCTACTGAGAGGGCAGTTGAGACTGGGCTTGGTGGTGCACACCTGTAATCCTAGCGCTTGGGAGGCTGAAAGCAGGAGAATCACTGAGAGTCCGATCTAGTAGGGAGACCCTGTACACCCTGTAGACACTGCCCTAAATTCATAAAAGAAAAAGTAAAAATTATGTACAATTCCTCATTCTTCTAAACTTGGCTTTTGTTTTTCTAATTATAATATATCTTTTTATTATCAGCTTAAAAAAACATTTGAGAGCTGGCATATTTTACATCCTTTGTTACGGTCTGTCTTATTTCTGGACCTCACACAGTGGCTTCTTTCGGTTAATCTATTGCACAATTCAGTAAATAAAGCTGGGGAAAAGGCTGGCTGTAAAAGGAAGAGGATTGTTGGTGGTGTCAGAAGGAAGCAGCTGTAGTAACCATGACCTGGAAGAAACGCTAGATCCAGAGAGCAGGGGTCCACCGGCCCAGGCTCCCTCAGGAAGGGGACAAGTTGGGAAGTGTTTGGACCCTCTTTCTAAACATGCCACTGCTGCAAATAAAGTAGAAACAATAGCTACTGAAATGAAGCAGGCTCAGTGGGCATAGCTAACAGTGTGGACGTAAGATGGAAGGGTTAAAAAAAGAAAACTTCAGTTAGAAAGAAACCTCAGAATTGAATGAGGATGGAGCATATTGTTAGGACCTGCTTCAGTTCCAAAGTTCAAATCTTCAGGAGACTAATAGGACTTCACATTTATTTAGCACTTTTGTTTTCTTCATTTGCAAACCAGGTATGTTTGTACTACTGAGTTTTATTAATTTTTCTATACCACCGTCCAGTTAAATACAAGTAGATGATTTATTTTCCTTTTTCCAAATTGAAAAATGATTTTTTTTTGGTGGTACCAGGGATTGTAATAATGATAATATTTTTAAAATGCATTACTAGCTTGCGTAGTGCTTCCTGGATTTTAGCATTTTGAAATCATCTACAATTAAAACTTATAATTTTAAAAGGCAAAAGAAAAAAAAAAGGCAAAAGATCATAGGAAAAAACAAAGGCAGTCAAACAGTTTAAAACTATCAGAATACAGAATTTTAAATCTGACATATTTTGTATGTAGAAATTTAGAAACCTGCATAAATTCTATATTGTTTACTAACATTCATATATAGTGTGTTGCGTATTTCACATTATATTTACTTTGTCTTCTCATTTATTACATGATAACTTTCCGCATGTCTTTAAGCAGTATATGATAACATTATTTCAAGAACTACTTTAAAAACCATTACACAGCCAGCTAGATTTGGCTCAGCGGTCTAAAGTGCCTGCTTAGGCAAGCTTAGGCAACCGCAGGGACTGTGGTTCGATCCCTGGCACCACATGCTGCGCCAGCCCCACCCCAGGACAGGCAGAGGCAGCCATAGTATTAAAAATAAATTAAAAAAAAAAGTAGAAACCATTATGCAGATTCACCAAAATTGACTTAAGTATTCTTGTAATACTGTATGTAAGGCAAGCTATCACTCTCTAAATCTTTCTTCAACTTTACGATTGGTTCCAAGGATTGAACTCAGGGCCTTACATTTGTCAGGCAGGTGCTTAAGCCACTGAACTATCTCTCTGGCCCCCAGATTTAAGATTTATTGGGTTGCTGTCTTATTTGTTCTGAGTAGAATTTAGATCAGCGTCAGAGGGGAGGGAGCGCTGCTTTTCAGTACCAAGTCAGCAGCTGCTGCCATGTTGCCTGTTCTCTCTGCCTCTGAGCAAAATTTTGTAGAGGGTCAGGACCCTTCTGTGTCATCCCACAGCGAGGGAGCTTCAGTGAGAGCATTTTTCTCCCACTTGTTAGCTGAAATGAGCCTTGCCTCAGTGTGGCAGGGCTGGCGTAACATGAGGAATGGTGGAGGGAGGGTGCTGGTCTTGTCAGAGACAAGCAAGAGGCCCTTGTTTATCTCACGCAGATCCAGTGGCCCTGGTGACCTTTGCAGACTGCAGGACCCAAGTCCAGATTGCCGGAGTAGCAGGGCGTTGAGCTGCGGGGAGCTTGGGGCTCTGATGACCTGGTGACACCCCTGCAGCTGTCCTGGATCACCTCTCACATAACAGGTGGCTGTGCTCACCTGCCCCTAAGCTCCTGGTTCTTCTAGTGTCTCTGTCCTTTGCAGCCAGTACTCACCTATACAAACACAGCTGTCACCACCTTTTCTAGGGCCGTCAACATCAGCATCACCTATGAGATGTCTTGACAGAGGTCCATAGAAAGGTAACTGAAAGATGGATTTTATTAGTAAACAAGCACAGATTCTACAACTGTTTATTTTCCCAGAAGTATACATTGTCTCCTACATAAGATTTACTTTACTGCCACTTAAGTGCTTGCTTAGCAATGGGTGCCCGCTCTTGCTGCCTGGGTATTTTCTCTGCATCAGCTCTGTTTAATAAAGCACCTTCTGTGGGAGGCTGAATGGAACGCAATGCTCAGGTGACTGGAAGCATCACTTGCCTGTTAGCAGATGCTGAGATTATCCCCCGGCCTGCCCTGAGAACCTTGATCTCTCTAACCTGCTCATCTTTGATCGGCAACATCCCTTACCTCACGTGCTGTATAACTTACTATACCTAGTGGTTCATTTTTATTTAATTCTTTGGTTTTGTTCTATTGTTTCTGTGAGGCCAGGTATCTTTATGTGCTCGGGCTGTGCACCACACACCACAGAGCAGCCTCAAAAATGTCTCACTGAGAAATAGAGACATGGTGCCACGTGTTCAGATTCTGCCCCTAGTTAAGTGAAAGAGCTTCACTCTGAGCCCAGTCTTAGCCCAAAAAGTTACACTGTGGATTATTATGATTTGTTATTTTCTAAGCTATGTTGACAGAGTGCTCTTTTAAATTATTTATTAAATGGTTTGGAAATTTGAAGCTAATTTCTTTTTTAGTAGACTGTATACATCTTTTTGGAGCAGCTTTAGATTTAGAGAAATATTGAGCAAAGAGTACAGAGATATACCCTCCGTGCATACTAGTCTTCCCCCTTACAAGCATGTTGCAATATTAGTTTGTACTTCCAATGATGAGCCAACTTAAAAACACTACTGATAAAAGCCCATCGTGTACATTGGGGTTCTCTATTGTGCATTGTGTACAGTGGCAGGCGGCCACCCACACACTATCATACAGAGTAGTACAGTGGTCCTCAGAATCCTTGCTGTCCTACCTGCCCCCACTGTGCCTGACAACTGCTTTATTTATTGCTTCTATGTTTTGTCTTTTCACTGATGTCCTATGGTTGGAATTCGGTGGTGTGTAACCTTTTCAAACTGGCTTGTGGTACTCAGCAATATACAGTTAATGTTCTTCTGTGTCTTTTTAGGGATTGATAGCTATTTTTTTAAGTCTCTGCATAATATTCTATTGTGTATACCCAAATATGTTGTGCCATATTTCATCTACCTGACGTCTTAGTTCCTTCAGTGTTTTGGCAATTATGAAAAACATGGACATGAACATTGTGTTTAGGTTTTATATGGACATAAGTGTTCACCTCACTTGGACCAACATCAAGGAGCGTGACTGCCTTATTGCACTCACTTTTATTGTGTCTCTCAGGTGCACCTGCATTGAGAACCAACACTTACAGGTGGTTTACATTGGAGTGAGGTTAGGTGGGACTAAGTTTCCATTTCAGGGTCACCTGTTGCCCTATAAAAGGGTTGGGAGATGTGCAGAAACTATGGCGAAATTGTTCCCCAAGGGTTCAAAGCTGTTATGCTGTCGGTATTTCACAACGTTAGCAGCACACATCTTGTGCTTTTATTGGACCATAGCATGCTAATTAAAGGTAATTTATACAGGTTTCATAATGGTTAGTTCTCATCAAAACTAAGAGTGTGTCACAGAATTCTGGCCTTGGTGTTCGCAGGTGACGCAGACAAAGCTTCTCTGTTTTCAGTACTGTAGCTTGCCATTGTTTTATTTTCTGTTTTTATTGTAATTTGGAGAAGGTAAGGGAGATATTTCTAGATTAAGAGTTGCTGTATTTAATCAGTGGATGGCCCATGAGGTCCGGGTGACATTTAGAAAACTCCAGACGTGGCTGGTTTCTTGATGCGTGGTGGTGGACGAGCATACAGTGCAGCCCTGCACGCCGGGGATGTAATTCTGTGAGCACCACAGAGTGGCTTCTGTGCCCCATTGGCCTGCAGAGCGCTTCCCTGCACCCAGCCCAGCCCTACCTCTTGCATCCTGGAGCTCTCTGCCACGTCACACTCCTGCCTGCCTTTACTGAACATGGGCCATTGATTCTGTCCTCTGAGTGTATTTTGCTCAGCACCAGTCATTAAAGCATATTTATTTCCTTTTTTCCCTATATAAAAGTCATCTATTTCTGTTAGCTGTTGGCTAAATTTTTCGCTATCATTGTTTTGTCTGGTCTCCCCAAATAAAAAGCCACTATGTACTTTTTGACACAGACCGGGCAACTCAGGGTCCTCTTTGATTTCTTTCTGTATTTCTGACAAGTGAAACAGAATAAGCAAAACACAGCAGCATCGAGTGCCAGCCTCTCTTAATTAATCGAGTATTGGAGCATGGATCAGTTTTGTGGTGCTATATCCAACACAACTGGTGCAGGCCTCAAACAGTTCTGTGTAGCAGAGAGGTGGACCCACAGTCAGGTGTTTGCAGCAAGATAGATACATGTTGTCAAAGAAATATGCCTGCAGGGGGGTTCCATAAAACTTACGTGGGAGAAACAAGTTATGTGTGGCAATATTCATATTTGTTGAGTCTTGCGAGTGAGTGGAGGGATGGTAAGACATGAGTCTAAACAGTTATGTTGAGGCCAGATTGTAAATTACATAGAAAGCATGGTAAGGATCCTGGGCCTTACTGGCTAATTGGTTTGTGAAAAATCAAATGTGTTTAAAATGCAGAGCAACTGACCCTGGCTTCCCAGCCTGGGTTCTGACTTTCTTTTGGTCTTTGCAGTGCATCCCAGAGGCATCTCAAAAGCTTTTTAGGCTCCAGACTAAATCTGTCATCTTCCTTTCTTCCTTGTTCCTCCTCTGAACTCTCGTCTGCAGCATTAAACCAACACAGACACCTTGGTGTCACCTTCCTTGGTCCTCTGGCCCCACCCGCCTTGGTCAGTTCAGCCTCTAGTTCACCCACTGCTGTCCACTTTTAATTCTAATCTGTAGTCATTCTAAGACCACTAAACTGTACTTTCATCTTTCAGTCAATTATTTTATGGCACATGGAGTTGAAATACTAACAAATGTTTATAAATGTAAAGTAGTGCATAAGCAACATACCTTTTAAAGATGTTGGAAACAATATCAGTAAATTAGAAATTTGTGGGTTGGGCACTGGATGCCATTGAAATCTCTGTGGGACTTGATGTGTACTTTATGTTTCTGTTACATAAGGATTAAGGTTGAAGTATATTGGAATCTATCAATTGTAATGGCTTAAACTAGAAAAAAGAAGTTGCCTCTCATGTCAAAGAAATCTGAGTATTGATGCGATGGCTACAGGACATGATTAGGAAGTAAGGACACCCTGTCTTTCTGTTCTGCTATGCTAGTACATGGCTTCCATCTTCCAGAACATTTCCTGGTGCAAGTTGTCTGCTGGAACTCTGGTCATCGCATGAGTGATCCGTTCCATCAAAAAAATGGAAGTAGAAAGGAAAGAAAGTTATTTTTCCAGCCAAGTCATCTGTTATTTGTGAGCTGTTTCCACCATCTTGTGTATCATTTCCACTTCACAGATGTGAACTGAGTCGCTAGCTCCTGCCTCTCTGAAAGGGGGCTGAGAAATGTCATATGCACTTTGAAATTGAGGTAGTGCACCTAACTTAAAGTGGGGTCAGTCTTTCAGGAAGGAAGAAAAGAATGATACAGGTACAGACAACTGAAGAAGGACAAGCAGCTTTGTAAGGACAGGTGAAGCCACTCTTTATCCTGGTAGAAGTAAGCCAGCTGCTACCAGCACCGTTGAGTGTCTCGTATCTTAAAGATGTAGGCACTGAAGCTACCATTCTAGAAAGCACATTTATTGAGCTAAACAGTAAAGTCACAGTCCACTTTCACTTTCTTCTCCCCTACCTGTCAAGTCCCATGAAGTGGCAGGTACTTGGAGCCTGAATTCTGCTCACAGAAAGACAGAACATGCAAAGCAGCTAAATTGGTTGGTGGCAAACTGCTCTTCTGTAGAGTCCCTCCTATGATACATGTCATGCGGGTGTCACAACCTCAGCAGCTTATTACTCTGAGGTGGTAAGGTCACCTGAGCTTGCCTGCTGCAACTCCGAGTCACCTGGGAATTTGATTCAAATAGACATGTCACTGAACAGTGACCCTCACAAAGGCCCTCATAAAGGTCTGGTTCTCATCCCAGATATCTATAAGATATCTGATAAGCAAGCTTAGGTGAGATCATAGCCTTCATGGATATGTAGCATTTGAATACAGGAATGACCACCGCTATGTGGAGTTGGGCACCCCTGTGCCACTCTGAGGCATAACTTGGGGGGCCAACACAGTGGGTCTGGCTGAACATGTGTGATAGTATCAGAAGAATCCACCAGGTAGGGAGAGCAGATGCTTTTTGGAGGTCTAAAGGATTAGCCAGGCTGGTTAAACATATTGAAGATGGACTATCCATTTGTGGTATCTTCATTGTGAAAACTCCAGCCTGAGAACCTGGTTTGATGATCTGTCATTTCTCAGCTTATTTTTCTATTACTCACGTTGTTGTCTTTTTTAATTCCAATGTGTTGTAATTGAGGTCATCTGAGGAATAAAACCCATGACTTTCACTCCTACATATTCTTGCCTGTTTACATCTGAAGTTTCATAAGCCTTGTTATGTTCATCATTGTGGCCATCTTGTAAAGCAGAGAACTGAAAGAGAAAAATCACATTTTTTAAGCTGATCAGATGTCAAATGAAGAGCAGTTAAGAAGTCGGTGCACGGTATTCTCGTTCCCATCTTGTAAGATGGAGGATGAAAAAACTGAGAAGCCAGACACTAAAGAGAAGAAATCTGAAACCAAGAAGGTTGCTGCCCGTGCTGCTGGTAGGAAGGGTAAGGTGAAGGCAAAAAGTACAAGAACCCAGCCCCAGTACAGCCAAAATCCTGTCCTAGTTAGAAGAATTGGTAGATATTCCCGATCTGCTATATATTCCAGAAAGTATGGCACAAGAGAAAGTACACAGCTGCTAATTTGAAGGTTGAGAAGAAAAAGGAGAAAGTTCTTACTATGATCACAAAACCAGTTGGTGGGGACAAGAATTTGCTACCTGGGAGGTTAAGCTTTGAAAAATGTATAGATACTACCCTACTGAAGATGTGCCCCAAAAGCTCTTGAGCCACAGCAAGAACCCCTTCAGTCAGCATGTGAGGAAACTTTGAGCTAGCATCACTCTGGCACCATCTTGATCATCCTCACCGGATATCACAGAGGCAAGAGAGTGGTCTTCCTGAAGCAACTGGCCAGTGGCTTGCTGCTTGTGACTGGGCCTCTTAGCCTTAATCATGTTCCTCTACAAAGAATACACCAGAAATCTGTCATTCCTACCTCTACAAAAATTGATATCAGGAAAATGAAGCTTGCCAAGCACCTCACTGATGCTTACTCCGGGAAGAAGAAGCTGAGGAAAGCCAGAC
>PVKN010027896.1:0-13413 GCA_004027915.1 Capromys pilorides
GTTATTTCCCCGGCCAGTGTATAAATATTAATACATGCATTTTTTTAAATGGCCGGCTCAGCCTGCCCTGGGGGGTGGGGCTGGCACAGCATGTGGTGCCAGGGATCGAACCAAGGTCCCTGTGATTGCCTAAGCTTTCCTAAGCAGGCGCTTTAGACCACTGAACCATCTCTCTGGCCCTGACACGTTCATTTTAATTCTCATAACATTGTGAAGGCTAATGATACCAGTAAGGATACTCATGTTATCTGATATTATTCTGATTTTCTAGAAAGGAGCCCAGAGGAGTTGCCTAAGGTTACTCACCTAGCACATACAGAGTGGTTTGGGCATAATCTGATGCCAAAGTTCTGGGTTCTTGTTTTTTTTGGGGGGGGGTGTGCAAATTTGGGTGGGTAAACGCAGGATCTTTGCATTGAGCTACATCTCCAGCCTTTTGTTTTATTTTATATATTTTATTTTAAGACAATGTCTTGCTAAATTGCTAATTTGCATAGGCCTGGCTCAAACTTGAGGTTTGTCTTGTCTCAGCCTCCCAGAATACTGGGATTACAGTAAGTGTATACTGCTGGACCTGGCTGAGCCTGGGCTCTTTAACTGAAGCTAAACTTTCCAGCTTCAAACCAGATGGGATTTATTAGGTAGAAAGTCTCCACTCTTGGCTTCAGAAAGCAGAACAGGAAATTCAGGGTGAAAAGGCCATGCTGAGCTACACACACAGAAAGCAGTGAGCATGGCGGCGGGTGACCTCGGGTGCTTCTGCGGGTGGTGGGGCACGGTTGGTCTCAGAGAGGTCTGACTCCCTCCCTGCTTTCTGCAGTTCTGAGTCCTGACTTGGAATACTGGCCAGAGGAATATATTGTAACTTATGCTCTACGGGCCAGGTTTGAAGGAGAGAAAGCTCAGGCATTTTTGCTGTATCTGGAGGATATTTGTGGGAAAGGATGCAGAGGCAGGGTTGGAATTGCAGCTCAGCATAAAGAGGAGCTGTCCAGGCACCGATTTCCTACTCTGGGCTATGTCCCTGATGCTTGCCCAGGGTGGCTCTGTTCCCTGATCTCTGAACCCCCAGACTTCCCATGAGGCCTGTGTCTTTTCCTCCCCCTAGGGCGGCCCTGCTCTTAGACCAGTACAGGAAGAAATCCCGACTGTTCCGAAGCAATGTCCTGCTGGTGCCACTGGGTGATGACTTCCGGTATGACAAGCCTCAGGAGTGGGATTCCCAGTTCTTCAACTACCAGCGGCTCTTTGACTTCCTTAACAGCAAGCCTGACCTCCATGTGCAGGTGGGGGCTCTGGCTGGTATGGTGGGGGATTCTAGTGCTTCAGCCTGGGGCCTTCCCTGGAGGACCCCTGCTCCCCACAGCTGGCCCCCAGAAGAGGTGTTTGTTTTTTTTTGTTTTTTGTTTTTTTTACCATTCTTAGGCTCAGGATTTATTCCCAGGGTCTTGGATTTCTTGTGGTGGGCCCTAGTTACCTCCACCCCAAGCTGCTGTAGCACTGGTGCCTGAATTCCCAGGAGGCCCCACAACTGATGTGAGATGGTTTGGGGGTTCCCACAGGCCCAGTTTGGCACCCTCTCAGACTATTTTGATGCCCTGTACAAGAGGACTGGGGTGGAGCCGGGGGCCCGGCCCCCAGGGTTTCCAGTGCTAAGCGGGGATTTCTTCTCCTACTCGGACCGTGAGGACCACTACTGGACTGGCTACTATACCTCCCGGCCTTTCTACAAGAACTTGGATCGAGTCCTGGAAGCTCACCTTCGGTGAGGTGCCCTCCACAGGCTTGGGGGAGTCAGCCTTTGTGTTGAAGGCCAGCTGGGCCTGCAGGAGACAAGGTGGCAGAGGAGTGACAGGAAGGGGAAGGGGAATGGCCTTCGTGTGGGGCAGGTGGCAGGCAGCGGCCCCTCTTTCTGCAGGGGAGCAGAGATCCTGTACAGCTTGGCTCTGGCACACACCCGACGCGCTGGCCTGGCTTCCCGGTACCCACTGTCTGACTTCACTCTCCTGACGGAGGCGCGGCGCGCTCTGGGGCTCTTCCAGCACCACGATGCCATCGCGGGCACTGCCAAGGAGGCTGTGGTGGTGGACTATGGGGTCAGGTGGGTGCTTCCTCCTCCCCTCTACAGCATTCTCCGCACCCATGGTTGCAGAGGCTGCTCCGTGGGCAGTGGCCAGCTATGGAGAGCCAGGCCCTGTGAGCATCTCCTGGCCCCTGTGCTGTCCACACAGGCTTCTGCGTTCGCTCGTCGGCCTAAAGCAGGTCATCATAAATGCAGCCCACTACCTGGTGCTGGGGGACAAAGAAACCTACCACTTTGAGCCTGGGACACCCTTCCTCCAAGTGGTGAGCTCTACTGGGTCTGCTTGGGGTCCTCTCCTACTCTGGCCAGACAGAGAGAAGCCTTATTGCCTGACGCCCCTTCCCTCTGCCTGCTTTGCTCCAGGATGACACCCGCTCTAGTCACGATGCCCTGCCGGAGCGTACAGTGATCCAGCTGGATGCCTCCCCTAGGTGAGTCGCACTAGGCCAGGGGCCCCGGGGTCCCCAGCCCCCTCCCCACTCTGCACATGTCCCCCACCGCAGGTCCTGTCCTGCCCACGGGCCCTGCCCTGCCCACGGGCCCTGCCCTGCCACCTCCCACCCCCAGGTTTGTGGTGCTCTTCAACTCACTGGATCAGGAGCGGCTCAGTGTGGTGTCCCTGCTGGTCAGCTCGCCTCACGTACGGGTCTTGTCAGAGGACGGCCAGCCCCTGCCTGTGCAGATCAGTGCCCACTGGAGCTCGGCCACTGACATGGTCCCTGATGTCTACCAGGTGAGGCAGGGCTCTGTGTGCAGTGACCTCCCCTCAGGTCCTACCTCTGTCCCTGTCACTTACCTCCTATGTCTTTGCTGTGGCCCAACCTACTGTCCAGTTTGGCAGTATCTTGGGGACAGAGGCTGCCCAGAGGACAGACACTCTTGGGCATTGAGTCCTTTAAAAGGTAGATAAGGGCTGAGAATATAGCTCAGCAGCACAAGCACCTTCCTGGCAAGTTCAGGGTCCCGAGTTTGATTCTCGATACCAAAAATAAATGAATAATGAAAGTGCCAGTTATAATACCCCATGGTCTATTTCTTCAAAAAGCATTTATTTATTAAATTATTTGAGACAGAGTCTCTCTTGTTTGTTGCCCGGGCTGGCTGCAGACTCCTGGGCTCAAGTGCTCTGTCCTTCCTCAGCGTCCAGAAGGCAGGCGCTGCAGACACGTGCTACCACATGGCGCGTACTTACCGGAAGCCTAATGTGGTTCCCACTTGGTAGGGTTTGTTTTGTTTTGTTCAGTACAGGAGATTAAAACACGGCCTTGGACTGAACTGCAACTCCAGACCCTTTTTAATTTTGAGACAGGATCCTGCTGAATTGCCCAGGCAGGGCCCCTTGCGGATGCTGGCCTTGCAGGTGTGGGCCACCCTGCCTGGCACACTTTATATTTTTAAAATGTCATTTGAAACTGTAAAAGCCTGACCAACAAGAAGGGGTGCTCCAGAGAAGAGAGGCTCTGGTAGGTACAGGCCTTGCTTGGGCTTTCTGTTAGGAAACAGAAGGCTAAGGCTGCGACCCCCAGAATCTCAGCCCAGCCTGCATTCTCACTTCCCATGCCTGCAGGTGTCCCTGCCTGTCCGCCTGCCTGCCCTAGGCCTGGGTTTGCTTCAGCTGAAGCAGGGCCTGGACACGCACCGCACGCTGTCCTCCTCCGTGCATGTCTACCTGCACGGCCAGAGGCTGTCGGTCAACAGGCACAAAGCCTTCCCTATCCGCGTCATCGACTCCGGTGCCAGTGACTTTGCCCTCAGCAACCGCTACATGCAGGTCTGGTTCTCAGGCCTTACTGGGCTCCTCAAGGTAAGGGGCCAGGGGTGCTGTGTAGGGTCAGGAGTGGAGGAGGACACATGGGCTGGTGATGGCGACCCAGGCGTAGTCTGTCTCAGTGCCCAGCCAGCAATCTGGGAAAGCTGGCCATGTTAGGCTGTTACTGTAATAGATATGTGAGATCGGTGGCATAAAGAACTCAGGTTCATGCTAACCATAATTTTAGGAGTTTTAGCCCTTGGCCTGGTGGACCTGCCTGTGGGAGCAGCACATTCTAATAGAAGCCTGTGGCAGAGCAGAGCTGCTCCCTGTGGGCAGGACACAGGAGACAGGGGAGGGGCACTCCAGTGTCCCCAAACCTCCTCTGAGCATGGCCTGTTAGCTTCCAGGTGCTCCTCCCTGCAGCACTCCCAGGCAGCAAGCCCTTAACACAGGGCTTCTGGAGAGCCCTAGACTCAGGCTATAGCCCCAGGCCAGGCCTGACCTGCTGGCATGGGGCTAAGGGTCAGGCTGTGGTTTTTGACAGAGCATCCAAAGGGTGGATGAGGACCAGGAACAGCGGGTAGATGTGGGGTTCCTCGTCTATGGCACCCGCGCATCCAAAGACAAGAGCGGCGCCTACCTCTTCCTGCCTGATGACCAGTCCAAGGTACCCAGTGGGCTCTGGGAGGCATCCCTAGCAGGTCTGTGCAGAGGGGCACGGTGCTTCTAGCATGGTCACTCCCTCTTGAGGTCTTGTCTGCCACTCTTGGAGGAGGACGGTGGGCAGCAGTCTCCGGCCCAGGGTCGGGGGCGGTCTCGGGTGAGAACATCTTCTGACCAACCCAGGGCTGCTAACTGCTTGGCTGTGTGTGCCTTGGACTCAGCAGCTGCCTCCTCTTTCCTCAGCCCTATGTCCCCAAGAACCCACCTGTGCTGCGTGTCACTGAAGGCCCTTTCTTCTCAGAGGTGGTTGCCTACTATGAGCATGTTCACCAGGTGGTCCGACTGTACAACCTGCCAGGTGAGGAAGGGCTGCAGAGGATGTGTGGGCCCACAGGCTGTGACAGGTACCCCTTGCACCCCATCTGTGTTCATACATCTGTTCCCAACAGATGGAGCTTTTGAGTCAGGGATGCTTAGTGTCTTGGGACAAGGTTATCAGAGATGCTGTTCCTGGGACTTGCTGGAAAGTTGGGCAGCATGTCTCCAGCATGGTCCAAAAGCTTTGATCCTCTGCCCTTCTCCCCATGTCTCCCCTGTGTCCCTATGCCCAGGGGTGGAGGGGCTGTCTCTGGACATGTCATTCCTGGTGGACATCCGGGACTACATCAACAAGGAGCTGGCCCTGCGCATTCACACAAACATTGGCAGCCAGGGCACCTTCTTCACAGACCTCAATGGCTTTCAGGTAATGCCTGAACTCCCTGGGGCAGAATGGGGAACTCTGTTGGTGACCCTGACAAATGAGGCAAACATGATCAGGGACCCTGAGGGTTCAGGTGTCCCCAGAGGCCCTTGACTCACTGGGCCTGCCCACAGGTGCAGCGCCGGCAGTATCTGAAGAAGCTGCCCATACAGGCCAACTTCTACCCCATGCCGGTCATGGCCTACATCCAGGATGCTCAGAGGCGCCTCACACTGCACACGGCCCAGGCCTTGGGCGTCTCCAGCCTCAGCGATGGTGGGTAGGGAGCAGGAGGCTTGAAGGGGAGAAGGAGAGGAGAAGCAGCCACCCACCATCAGGGCCTGTCCCCTCCCTGCCACAACCTCCCTTCTTCATTTCTTCCCTGTTCACCTCCTCATTGGAGAAGAGATTGGGGAACATCCATAGCACCTGCTGTTCTCCTTGCAAACTCAGTCACCCTCTCTGCTGACACAGGCAGTGGGTGGGGTGGAATCCCTTAGGAGACACCAGGTACTGAATGACAACTCTTAGCTGAGATGTGTGACCCTGCTCCTGACAGAAGTGCTTGTAGGAACAGTTTGAAAGCATCCCAGTATTTTATGAAATATTTAGGAAAAGCAAGAGAGGATGATTTTTTGTTTAAACGCACTCCTCCCCCACCGCCCAGCAGATTGAACCCAGGGCCTTCCCATTGAGTTATATCCCCAGCCCTTTTCAAATTTTATTTATTTATTTATTTTGCATTTTTAGGGAAGGGTCTACAGGGTGTTCAGGGTCTCACTACTAGATTGAACTCATAGTGATCTGCCTGTTTATAGCCTTCCAAGAGCTGGGATTACAGGCCCACACCACCACGTCCAGTCGCAATTGCTGTCTCAGTGCACCCCGGGGGCAGGACAGCAACCTCCCAGCCCCTGTGCCTGCTTGCAGGCACTTTGGCCCGCCTTCAAATTTTATTGAGATAGCATTGCTCTAAGTTCTTGAATGTCCTGGGTGGACTTTGAACTTGTGACCCAGGGTGGTGGAATTAAGGTACATACCACCATCCCCTGCTTCTTTTTTTAAAATTAGGTTTATTGGTACATTTTAAATATATAAAATGATCATGTTCATCATAGGGAATTTATACCTGTACATGATGTACTTTGACGATTTTGCATTTTTTGACTCAGGGACTCAATATGCAATCCAGGTTGGGTTTGGACTCACTAGATAGCCCAAGCTGGCCTCAATCTTGTGATCCTCCTGCCTCAGCCTCCAGAGTGTTGGGATTATAGGCATGTGTCACCGCACCTGGCTCAGTTTAATTCTTTTTTTTTTTTTAATGTATTTAGTACAGGGTCTCACTACTTAGATCGGACTTGTAGTGATTCTCTTGTTTTTAGCTTCCCAAGTGCTGGGATTACAGACATGTGCCACCATGCCTTCTCAGTTGTCCATCTCAGAGCCCCAGTGATGGGGCTGACATGGTAGGTCGAGGATCAACCTGTCCCTGCATCTGCCTAAGCAGGTGCTTTAATCTGCTGAGCTATCTATCTGGCCAGCCCTGGCCCAATTTAATTCTTAAGAATGTGTTCAGGCCAGGCCTGTTGGCTATGCCTGTAATTCCAGCACTTGAGAGGCTGAGAAGACAGAGACAGAGACATGAAGAGCAGAGGAAATTTGAGTCCAGTCTGGACTACAGAGTGAGTTTAAGGCCAGCCTGGAGTACACAGCAAGATGCTAAATCCCTGCCAAAGCAGAAGGGTGTGAGAAGCATTGGTCTGGAGACACAGCCAGTCTGCTGGACAAGCTGTGTGTGGCTCCCACAGCCTGGTGGCCTCTGAGGCCCTTATCTCCTTGTCTGTGAGACAAAGGCTTTGTGCAGACTGAGCTCAGTGCCTCGAGGGCTGGGGGTGGGGCCTGAGGAGGAGTTTGACCCTTCCGCCCTCTGCGAGCAGCAGCTGGCCTGTCTGCCTCCTGACTTCCCGCTGTTGCCAGAGTCCCTGCCTCTCTTGGGTTGCTTTCTATACAATGGATCCTTTTCAGTGTTTGGGCTTCCTGTGATAAAGTACAGAAGTCAGAATGAGGGCTGCAGAGATGATGGAGGACCCGAAACCTGGGTGGCAGAGGGGTGCGGGCCCTGGTCAGGAAAGCCGGAAAAGCCAGGCAGCACTCAGGAGGCCGAGCCAGGATGACTCCAAGTTTGGGACTGGCCTGGGCTATATGTTAAGCTCAAGGCCAGCATGGACTACGGAGTGAGACCCTGTCTCCAGAACAACAACAAAGCTCAGGAAAGTTCTCACTCCAGCATCGGTCAGCTTCACAGCCCCTTCTGTAGGCACATTCCAAAAAGCAGAGGAGGGACTGAAGCATGACTCCGTGACAGAGCATTTGCCTAGCATGTGTGACACCTTGGGTTTGTTCGATCCCTAGCACTGCAACAAAACAAAAGAAAAAAGAAGAGATGGGCCAGCATTGTGGGACACATCTGTAATCCTAGCACTCACAGGGTGAGGCAGGAGGATCTCGAGTTCAAGCCCAGCCTGGACAGCTTAGTGACTTATCCCTGTGTCAAAATTTTAAAAAAAGCCAGCATGCCTATAATCCTAGCACTTGGGAGGCTGAGGCAGGAGGACTGGTGCAAGTTCAGGACCAACCTGAGCTACAGAAGTGAGCTCAAGGCCAGCCTGAACTGCACAGCGAGACCCTGTCTCAAAAAGACAAAAAAAAAAAAAGTATGAACTAGGCATGGTGGTACAGAGTAGTAATCCCAGCACTTTGGGAGGGCAAGACGAGGCAGTTTTGAGTCTAGCCTGGACAATTAAACAAAATCTTGTCTCAAATTAGAAAAAAATATATATTAAGGTGGTAGGGTACAACTCAGTGGGACTGAGTTCAATCTCTAGTACTGGAGAGAGAGAGAGAGAGAGAGAGAGAGAGAGAGAGCGCAGAGGTGGCCGGCAGCCATCTGTGCTCCCCAGGGACCCCTGGGGCCTCTGAGCCTCTCCCCATTCACCATCTGGTTGTCCTCACCACAGTCCAACTTCTGAAAAACAAGGCTGTCAGTGCTGGCGTCTGGCTCACTGACCCTCCGGCTGTCCTCTGCCATGTAGAGCACAGGTAGGAGGTAGTTTGAGTCACAGCCCTTAAGATGTGAGCCAGAGAGGGGACCTTGGGCACCTGGCACAGTGTCCCTCTCGGTGCCCTGCTTGCTTGCTGAGTTTGTTTTATGTGACCAGTCCAGGTAGGGCTTGCTTCTGGGGCTCCTGGGCTGGGGCCCCACTCCTGAGTCATTGAGTGTGACTACACATTTTGGGCCTCCATTTCCTCATCTGTGAGACAGGGCCACAGGGCCACCATCTCTCAGCCCTGCCAGCCCCAGACTCCTGGCTGCCTGAGCTCCTGGTCTCCTGGGCTTTTTCTCGGGCTGTGTCAGACTCATCCTGGGAAGCTGACAGCTCCAGGGTGGGGCGGGGTGGCAGGCCGGGGTTCACTCCTTCCTCTCCCCAGGTCAACTGGAGGTGATCTTGGACAGGCGGTTGATGCAGGATGATAACCGGGGCTTGGGCCAAGGGCTGAAGGACAACAAGAGAACCTGGAACCATTTTCGCCTCCTGCTTGAACGTCGAACTGTGGGCAGTGAGGTAACCCTTGGCCCAGTGCCCAGGGGCCAGGGCAGGCTTGTCACAGGGTGATGGGGGGTTCCAGCCTTGGGCTCAGGGAAAGGACAGCAGAGCAGGGCTAATTCTGGGTAGTGACAGGCAGCTGTTTGCATCTCGCTGGCCATCTCATGCCCCCTGCCACCCCCACTGTTGCCTGTGCGCGTGTTGTCTCCCACCTCCCTCTCTGCTAACCCCACCCTGCCCCCTAACCTTTTACTCCTCCCCACTCATCTCATGGCTTTCTTTGCCCCACCAGCCTGGCTTTTTCTCCAAACTGGCAGCCATGCTTAGGGGCTTGATCTTTCCCAGCAGCAGGAGCAGTAACCAAGAGGTAAGGGCGGGTGATGGGAGTGCCCAGCCGGCTGTCCCTGTAGTTGGAGCCCACGGTTTGGTGCCCTGGGTCTGTGGCTCAGCCACACCCCCCGTGTGGACACTGCGCCTGTGCAGTGCTACAGCTGAGACACATGGTGCTGCTGGCCCTAGGCGCTGACCTGTGAGGGGGACTCGGTAGAGATGAACGTGTGCGCGCAGGTCCTGAGGACAGGGTCGCGGTGGGGGCGGCAGCTGTCACAGTTGGGCCAGGCCTGGCTTTGGCTGGGTGGCAGACCTGAAGACCTGGATGGGGACTGGCAGCAGGGTTCTTCAGTTAGACCAAATCTGTGCTGTCTTGTGTGGTAGCCGCCAGCAACATGGGGCTGCCCGGTGAATTATTTAGTCTTTTTTGGGATAGGATTTCACTATGTAGTTCAGGATGCCTTGAACTCACTTTGTAGCCTAGGCCGCCCTCAAAGTCGCAGTGATCCTCCTGCCTCAGCCTCCCAAAGGCTGGGATTACAGACATGTGCCACCATGCCCGACTGCCCTGTTGAATTAATGTCATTTTATTTATTTCTTTTTCTTTTTTTACAACTTTATTTATTTATATTATGGCTGGCTTAGCCTGCCCTGGGAGTGGGGCTGGCATAGCATGTGGTGCCAGGGATCAAACTGTGGTCCCTGCGGTTGCCTGAGCTTGCCTAAGCAGGTGCTTTAGATAGCTGAGCTAGCTCGCCAGCCCTAGTTTCATTTTAATAAAAAATAAGTTTTTCTTTCCTTTTGGGCACATTTCATTCCTCAGTGGCCCCAAGTGCTACCATTTAGAAGTGCTCTGTGGCTGGTGCTGGGCTTGAGCATGGTAGGGCGGATGGGCCAGCTGCAGTGCCCATGAAAGCCTGGCCACAGAGCCTGGGCACCTGGAGAAGGGCCTGGGAAGGAGCAACGCTGTCAGGACTGCCTCAGTGAATGCCCCCAGCTGTAGGCAACAGGTGAGAATGTAAAGGCTGTTCAAACAGGAAGTGTGGAACTGAGGCTTGAGTGGGCAGAAGTCAGGGTGGCTGTTAGGGTGCTAGAGTGGTGGATAAAAATGGGTTCAGCAGCACCCTGGCCTGGTCAGGGGAAAGAGAAGTAGATTCTGGGTGTGCTAGGGCCAGAATCAGAGAATCAGAGACAGAGTAGGGGCTTTGGAGGGCTGTTGTTCATAAGCCTGTGAGTGTGGCATCAGGGGCAGAGTCACAGGAACCAGAGCCTTGAGCGCCAGCTTGGCACTGTGGACACGTGGCAGCCTGGGGACCCCAGAGGGCTCAGGACTTTCTCCATTAGACGCGCATCTCCCACCCTTCTGTTCCGATTGTGCAGATGGAAGGGTGTATCTGTCTGTCTTATGTTCCCTGCCTGCCTGCCTGCCTGCCTGTCTTTCTGTCTGTGTCTGTCTGTCTCTGTGATGGGAGATGTTGCTGATGAATGTACTGCTCATGACAGCATCATGGAAATAAAACAAAACAGAAAAAAGTGGCCTCTCTGAATTGGATGCCATGGGACGTAGCCACCTGTGAGGTATCAGAGGTGCAAGGCCTGGTGCCAGACCACTAGGGAGGCTCTTTGCCAAGGAGGGGACCTAGCTATGTGCTGTGCCGACCTCCCCTTTGCCTTCACCCTGGCAGTGACTTCACCCACCTCTCGGCCCCTCCTGCAGGTCCATGATGACCACCCCACCAGCTACCCATCCCTCCTCAGCCATATGACTTCCATGTACCTGAATACCCCGGTGTTCACCTGGCCTGTTGCCAAGACGCCAGCCCCAGGCCCCCGCCTGCGTTCCTTTCACCCTCTGGCGTCCTCACTGCCCTGTGACTTCCACCTGCTCAACCTGCGCACGCTCCAGGCTGAGGTGAGTGCCCTGCTCAGCCTTAGCCTCCAAGACCAAGTTCCGGCCTCTGCCCTGTCTCTGTGCCAGCCTGCCCTTCACTGCCCTGTCGCTCTCCCAGGAGGATAACTTGCCCTCAGCAGATACTGCGCTCATTTTACACCGCAAGGGTTTCGACTGTGGTCTCGAGGCCAAGAACTTGGGGTTCAACTGCACCACAAGCCAAGGCAAGGTGAGCAGGTCCAGGTGTGGGAGGCAGAGCTCTGCAGAGAGGCGGGTAGGGGGCCTCAGCACGTGAGGTTGCCAGGCTCAGGTGAGTTGGGGGGCAGGATGGGAGGAGGAAGTGTCACGCCAAGCCAGGTGCAGTGGCACACACAGGTACTCCCAGCACTGGCAGGCTGAGACAGAAAGGCTGTGAGTTCTAGCTCAGCCTGAGCAACTTAGTGACTTGGTGAGACCCTATTTTGAAAGGAGAGAGAGAAAGTTACTGCTGAGTGTGAGGGAGGAAGGGGAAAAGCAGTTGTCATGCGTTTACAGTTACTAAGGGCTTACAAGGCGCTGGGCCCTGAACCAACCAAAGTGGGAATTATTAATAAACTGAAGCTCACTGCCTCTTCCTCAGGAGCTCTACCCACTGTCCCAGTGGGCACTGAGAAGTACACTCAGATGCCAGGCCCAGGGAAGGGCACCACTGATGCAGAAGTGACCATAGTCCCTGTCCTCAGAGACTTGCACTTGCTGTGACAATTCCCACGCTGAGATGCGTGGGGAAGCTCAGGGGTCAGTGGATCTCAGGGAGCCCGAGACTGGCCAGAGACGCGTGTGTGTGAAGCACATCGCTCCAGCAAGGGCAGAGCCCCTGGGAGCTCTGCTTCCCCGTAGCACTGGGGCTGGAACCCAGCTAGGCAAGCACATCCCTGAGCTGTACCCTAGCCCTTCCGATTGCTTTTTCACTCTTTTTTCTTGTATTAGTTATACAGACTTATGATTTTCATTGTGGCAGAGTTGTATATATATATATATAATCTATTTGATCCCTGTCACCCCCTTTGCTCCCCGCCCTCTCATTTCACATTTTTTAGGGGTTGCAGTGCGTGTGGTATATTTTGCTCGTATCCACCCCCTCCATTAGCCTCCTCGCCTCTCATGGCCCCTCCCCAATTCCCATCCTCTTGACTAATCACGATGTCCCTTCTTTCTTGCTATCCTTTTTAGATCTCTCATATTAGAGAGAATGCGTGGTGTTTGTGTGAGTCTGGCTTATTTTGCTCAGGGCTGTGGCTTGCACATCCACCCATTTTCCAGCAAATGGCAGAAGTTTTTTCTTCCTTATGGCTGCACAACTCTCCACTGAATATATGTCGTACCACATTGTTTTACTTGCTCATCTGCTGCTGGGCACCCAGGGTGGTTCCATATCTTACTATGAAGTGTGCCACGGAAACCACGGGTATGCAGGAGGCCCTGTGGTATGCAGACTCACTGCTTTAGGCATATTTAGGAATGGTACTGCTGGATCAACTGGGAGCTCTGTTTCAGTGTTTTGAGGAATAACATACTGATTTCCATAATGGCTGTCCCAATTTATGTACCCACCAGTGACGTAAAAGGGTCCCTCTCCTCACTCCACCTTTTCCCTCCCCTGCATCATCCTCTCCAGAGTTGCTGTCTTCTATATTCTTTCTTTTTTGGTATCAGGATTTGAACTCAGGGTCTCATGTTTGCCAGGCAATCACTGTGCCACTGAGCTACATCCCTGGCTCCTGTTTTCTGTATATTTGATGAGTACTTTTATTCTGGTTGAGGTGAGAGGGAAGCCCAGAATAGTTTTATTTGAATTTCCCTAATGACTAAAAATTTTAAGCATTTTTCTGTGTACTTATTGGCCATTTGTAATTTAAAAAATATCTGTTCAGTTCATTTGGCAATTTATTGATTGGGTTATTTGGCTTATTTGGTATGTATGTAATTATGTGTGTATGTATATATGTATGTATGTATATACTTTGGTACCAGGACCAAGCTCAGGACCCTGTTCTTACCAGGCAAGTACTTATGCTGCTGAGCTATCTCCCTGACCATTAATCATATGTGTATATATATATATATATATATATATATATATATATATATTTTTTTTTTTTTTTTTTTTTTTTTTGCGGGCCTGGGGATCAAACTCACAACCTTGCACTTGCCAGGCAGGCACTTGTTACATGGCGCTATCTCCCCAGCCCCTTATATCTATCTATATTTATATTTATATATTTATATTTATAGATACCATATTACTCCTGTTAGAAGAGTAAGTGGTATTCTCTTGCTCTGCAGGCTGTCTCTTCTGTTAGT
>PVKN010027897.1:0-13397 GCA_004027915.1 Capromys pilorides
AACATATACTCATTAGTGAAATAAACCAGACCAACATATGCCAATATCGTATAGTCTCTGTAATATAAGGACTCAAAAGAAGAAAATAAATAAATGAATAAATTTTGGGTGGTACCAGGAAACACTCTCAGGACCTTGCATTTTCTGCATCCCCAACCCCTATAAATTTTCTTATTAGTATTATTATTTTTTAGAAGAGTGACTTAAATACGAAATGTATTTGGAAGAGTTAAAAAAAAAACTAAGGTTTATTGTAAGTGTTAATGTTTAATTGTTTGACTAATCTTACATATCTATACCAATCTAAACAGATTTGATGATGAACATATGTAATACAGCCATTGTTCAATTTTTCTTGTTTTGAAAATAAAATAAAATAAAAAATAAAAAAATAAAAAAAAATAAATACTTGTTAAAAAAAAAAAAAAAGGAGAACTGGAGAAGAGCTGGGAGAGTCTGTCGGGGAAGCTGTAGGGGCTGTCAGCAGCTGTGAGGAGCTGTTGGTTCCCTTGGAGGACCTTGTCATGCTGGCTTTCCTGATAAACTTGACTGTTCTCAGAGGAGGAGCTTAGGACCTCATTGTCACCGAGAACAGCTAGGGCTCATTTGGGGGGAGCTCTAGTCCTCACTTTGAGTATCACTTCCTGGCTCCAGAGGGCAAGAGGGTGCCCTGCTCAGCCTCCTGGAGAAGCTTGTTACGTTGACTTCCCTGATGAGAACTCAGCTTTGGTCATCTTTGGAGGAGCTCAGGACTTCACTGTTGCTAATGATGGCTGTGTTACTTTTTAAGGGAGCTCTGGTTCTAACCTGAGTGTTGCTTCCTAACTCCAGTCTAGATCTCTCAGCCTGTTAGCACACATCCCTCACCCTGCTGCCACAGACTTTCTAACTTCCACCAGTGACCTACGGGCCTTTGCTGCACAGATCCATCAAGCAGGTCTGCATGAGACTTTACTGTGGGCTCTCGACCTCCAGTTGGGCTTATGGGAGGCATTGCTATGAGCTCTCAGTTTTCATCTGGACTCATGCAGGATGTTAGGATTCAGGCCCTCAGCTGGGTTCTTCGGTCTTTAGTATGTGGACAGATTTCATGCACTCTTGGTTTATGATTCTTAGGGGGATTCATCATAAAATAATCTTATAAAATGTGTCCTGTATTATGTTGTTCCCCTTGCAAAACCCCAAACTATGGCACCTTGTCTTTTGCAAAAGATTTATCTCCTTATTTCCTACTATCTAATTTTTCTTTTGCTCTTTATGTTTTGGGTTTCTTATATAAAAGAAGCCATGCAGTATTTAAGCGTGCGTCTTTATCTCTCTTAATGTCACGTGTCGAGGCACACCTGTTTTACTACAAATGACTCAAGTTTATCCTTCCATAAAGCACAGGAGTATTCCACTGTATGTACTGTATTTTCTTTATGCATTCATTTGGTGATGGTCATACAGGAAACTTGCAAGCTTTGTCCATTATGAGTTTTACTCCTTTAAACATGGGCATGCGTGTACATTTGTAATACTGTAGCCTGTAACCTTTCAGAAAAGTATCTATAAGGGGAATAGCTGCGTTGAATGGAATTTCTAATTTTAGCTTTTTGAAGAATCTCCTTACTGATTTCTATAGTGGCTGTACTAACTTACATTCCCACAAACATGTAGAAAAGTTTCTGTTTTTCTGCAGCCTCTTCAGCGTTTGTTATTTAATTTCTTTATGATAGCCATTCTTCTTAGAGTAAGTGTAATCTCAGCATTCTCTAATTTTCATTTCTTTATTAGCCAGGATGTTGAGCATTCTTTATTTGTCATTTGTGCTTCTTATAAAATGTGTTTATTCATTTCAATTCCCTGTTTTTGATTCAGTCTTTTATGGGGGGTGTCTAAATTTTTTGAATTATTTATATCTTCTAGATATTAATCCTCTATCTGAGGAATAGTTGGCAAAAATTTTTCTCTATTCTGTAGGTTGTCTCTTTATTCTGCTGGTTATTTTCTGTTGTGCAGAAGGTTATTGATTTTTTATTAGTCCACTTACTCAATATGTGCGCTATTTCTTATGTGATTGGGATTTTGCTTAGGAAGTCCTTGCCTAAGTCTATGTCTTCAAGAGTTTTACCTACTAGCAGACTAAGTGTTGTTTTAACATTTAGATTATCGGCCCATTTTCTCAGTTCAGTACATGGAGAGAGATATGAGTCTACATTCAATCTTCTGCATTTGGTTGGTCAGTTTTTCCAGCACCATTTATTCAAGATGCTGTCTTTCCTCCAAAAAGAATGTTTTGGCCCTTTTGTAAAACATCAGACAGTGGAGCGTGCTAGGGTTATCTCTACATCCTTTATTTGTTCCATTGAGCCACATGTCTTCTTTTATTGCCAGTGCCATGCTGTTTTTTTTTCCTGTAGCTTTGAAGTCCAGGTTTGTTATGCCTCCTATTTTGATCCTGTTATTCAGGATTGCTTTTGCTATTTTAGGCCTCAGAGTATCTAATTCCATATGAATTTCAGAATTGTTTTCCTAGTTCTATGAGGAAATAATGTAGTTTAAACTCTCTGTGTGCCTTTGTTCCATTATGTCGCTCACTTCTGATGTTCCATATATAGTCATTCCATCTCAACTTTTTCTTTTCTGCCAATCCCTGAAATGGTGACTTTTTCCAGAGTTCTCTCCTCAACTCTCTATTCATATTCCCAGAAAAGGTGACACACTCCTGAGACTTCACCTTCTAATTAATTATGAATTCTTGTAAATCCTTGCTTCCATGTCAGACTGCTGTTTGCAACACTACAGAATATCTTCTATATCTGTTAACATCTTAAACTCTGAAATGGATCACATCTCTACATGCTTCTCCTTGATGACAAAACCAGTCAGTGGGGACAAGAATGGAGATACCTGGGTGGTTAAGCTTCAAAAAATGTCTAGGTACTACCCTACTGAAGATGTGTCCCCAAAAGCTCTTGAGCCACAGCAAGAAACCCTTCAGTTAGCATGTGAGGAAACTCTGAGCTAGCATCACTCCAGGCACCATCTTTATCATCCTCACCAGGTGTCACAGGGGCAAGAGAGTGGTCTTCCTGAAGCAGTTGGACAGTGGCTTGCTACTTGTGACTGGGCCTCTTAGCCTTAATCATGTTCCTCTATGAAGAACACACCAGAAATTTGTCACTGACACCTCTACAAATATCAGCAAAGTGAAAATCCCTGAACACCTCACTGATGCTTACTTCAAGAAGCTGTGGAAACCCAGACATCAGAAGGGCGAGATCTTCGACACCAAGAAAGAGAGACAACCAGATTTTAGAGCAGCGCAAGGTGAATCAGAAAGCAGTGGACTCACAGATTTTAGCAAAAATCAAAGCTGTTCATCAGCTCCGGGGCTACTTGCCATCTGTTGTTGCTCTGACAAATGGAATTTATCCTCATAAATTAGCATTCTAAATTTCTTACTGAGAACCTAATTAAATAATTGATATATATTTTTAAAAGGCAGTCGTTTATTGTTGTTCAGAAGTTTTGGGGTAGGTGGACATTTCTGCTGACCATGAGCTATATACAGCTAGTCTTGACTGGGCCCAAATATCTGTAGCCTCAGCTAGAAAACTGAGATGACTGCGTATGTGCATAGTCTTCTGTTCTACACCAGGCCAGCCTTGCTTTATCCATACCAGCATATCCTCACAAGTGAAAGCAAAACCAGTTAAGCCTCTTGAATTAGAGTTAGATATAACACACCATATCACTTTTAGTGCATTCTTTTGGCCAGAAGCCACTAAGCCAGCCCAGATTCAAGGGGTGGGGAAAGCTATAAAATCACAATCTAGAGAATGTGGAGACACAAGGTCAGAGAGGTGTGGTCACTGTCGTAATATACCCTAGAGGTACTACTAGAGACCTCTGTGATAATGTCATGACGTATGGGGGAAGGGCACTGACAGCTGAGGTTACTGAGTCGCTGTCACAGGCCCTTCTAGAGCTATTATCAAGAAGAAAACAGATTGTGAAGGTTAAATAGTAGGTATTATATGCACTTTTTCTTTTGTTTATATTCCTGTGTATTGATGCCTTTTCCTGGCTTAAAGACAGCTAGCTGTTCTTTTAGGCCTGTTCGAAGAAAGAGGGATTTCTGGTATCTCCTTTTTTCCTTATAGGAACACCAGTTCTGCCCTGATGGCCTTGGTTAATCTTAATTACCTCTTTTAAGGCCTTATCTCCAATGACTGTAATCACATTGGAGGAACGTCAGAGATAGACACGAATCAGTCCATAGCAACTACACAGACATAAGAATGACTAAAATAAATAAATCAAATATTGAAACCTGGAATGACAGGAAATGTCATATGCTGCTGATGGGACTTTAACTTAGTCCAATCCTATTACAAAATTGATAAAAATCTAATAAAAGTGAATTAGGTGGGCATGGTGGCGCACGCTTGTAATCCCAGCACTTGAGAGGCTGAGGCAGGAGGATCGGTGTGAGTTCAAGGCCAGCTTGGGCTACAAAAGTGAGCTCAAGGTCAGCCTGAACTGCATAGTGAGACCCTGTCTCAAAAAGACTAAATAAATAAATAAATAAATAAATAAATAAATAAAATAAAACAGTGAATTAAAGCTTATGTGTGACCCTGAGGTTCTCCTATATCATCCAGTGGAAATGCGTGCATATACTAACTAAAAGACATGTACAAAAATAGCATCACTTATAATTGCTATCCACTGGGAAGCGCACAAATGTTGACGCATAATAGGAGAGGTAAATTAATTATGGCATTTTCCTATAGTGAGATATTATACAACAATGAGATTGAATGAATTACATCTTCCTCCACACGATAGTGTGGGTGAAACTCATAAATAATGATGGCAATAGAAGCCAGACACAAAAGAGTTCATACTTAAAATTCCACTTATGAAAAGTTCAAAAAGAGGCAAAATGAATCTATGGTGTTAGAAGTCAGGCCAGTTGTCTCCCTTGGAGAGGGAATTATTGATGAGAAAGAAATAAAAAGAGATTTCAAGGATACCACTTGTTTTATGTGATCAGGTTTCTGGCTACACAGCTGTATTCATTTCATGAAAATTCATTGAACTGAATACTTATCAGATGTGCACATTTCTCCACATATTTTATACTTCAAAAAAAGTCTTCTTGGGCTGCAGAGATAGCTCAGTGGTCTAAGCACTTGCCTGGCAAGTGCAAGGACCCAGCTTTGATCCCCAGTACCACATTCCATGCCAGTCCTGGATCCCTGGGTGCACTATGCTGACCACTGAATCTGGGTGTGGTGGGGCACGCCTGTAATCCCATTGCTGAGGAGGCCGAAACAGGAGGAGCACTATGAGTATAAGCCGCACATTGAGACCTTGTACCAAAGAAATAAATAACTAATTTTTTAAAAACAAAAAATATCTTCTTAAAAAATATTCTGTATATTCCATATCATTCTAGAATGAAATCTCAATATTTCAGGTTGGCCCAAAGCCCTTTGCAACCTGGTTCTGGGCCACACTTCAGCCCCATCTCTGCTACGTGTGATCCAAACCACAGCCAAAACAAGTCATCACCAGTTCCCACAATGGGCTGTGCTCTTTCATTCTTTTTCACCTTTACCTAAAGCCTTAGTACCCTTTCCACTTTATTTACCTAGTTAACTCTTTTAAAGACCGAATGTTAACTCAGGCTTCATTCCTTACTAGGAAGATTTTTCTCACCCTACACAACACAGTCATTGTCCTTCCTTATAGCATTGAGGTTGCTTATCCCATTTAGTACACTGCATTGTCACTGTTAGTTTGCAGATCTATCTTTGCTACTGGGTTGGAGGTGGCATGAGGCAAGAACTGTGTTTTTTGTCTTTGCATATTTACAAAATATCAAGTGAAATGCTCAGCACTAGTAACTACCCAAATAATAGCAAAGAAATAAATGAGGAGGTTAATGAAATTTAGTTTACATCTTGATATTGATACAGAATTTTAGTCATTTTAGCAAGAAAAAGTTCTTTTTTAAAAATGAAGTTAATTTGGCAACACAGACTGTATCATGCCAAACTTTAGTTTGCAATGAGTGTTTTGTTCTCCATGAAGAAAAATCATATACACATTTCTTAAAATATATAATAGTAATACTGCCAACTCCCTCAAGTGTACCCAACACTATAAAATGATTGCATTCCACTGGAATAAGGGTGAAAAGTTAATATTCTTGGTTGGCTCAAAACTCAAGAAATTCTTCTGACATCTAGATTGGCCATGTTTCTCAGTGGACCTGCCAGAAATTCTTCAGATATCCCAGTTTAGGATTTATAGATTGAGGGTTTATACTTTTTCAGAGGGTAGAATTGGCCATTGTTTAACATATTAGATAAAGAAAGCAAATGCAGTGAAAGCTGTGACTAGGCTTGAGGCCAAAAATGTGGAGTAGGTTGACAACAGTCCTTTTCTATGCATGTTCTGACCAGGTTTCAGCCACATATTATGCTAAGGCACAGTGGATTCTCAACTGTGTTTCTTGCTACTCCTGATTTTGGCCTTTCCCAGATGTTCCATAGTAGAAAGCCAGAGAAGACTTTAATGATGAGAGGCAGGTGGGAAGGATGTTGTCATGATGATTCCTAGTAAATAAGGGTTTACTATACACAGCAGAACACCTCACCTCAAACAGCTTGTCATCTGAAAAGTTAAGGTAAAAGTAAAGTAGTACTCATATAACTTTTTAAATATGTGTACAATCCAGATTCTAAGTATTGAAGATATGCTTAGGCCCCTTTTCCAAGTGTTTCTGTACTCCCAGTTGGCTAAAGACGTCTTGCTCTCCTCTCTGAGTTAGGACTATGGGTTCATCTGTAACATCCCTGATTTCACCGATCCCCTTGAGTCACAGCAGATGGGACCCACCATTGATACTGACTCAAACTGAGCTGTCAGATGCTCTCAATTTGCAACTGAGCTGTACTTCAGACTCGTCCAAGTGAGAGGCCTGGGTAGCCATTTAGGCTCCAAAGGAGTCAAGAACAGGCAAAAAGTGGGAAGAAAGAAGAGACCCAAATTACTATCATGGTTGGGTAGAGAGGAAGGCGTAGCAGGAAAGATCAGTTCTTGACAGCTGTCCCCTTTATAATTCCAGGAGTGAGACCTGACACAGTCTCAGCTCACGTCTGTTTCTGCTGGTTGGGTTGACTGCTGAAGTCCCAGCTCTAGCACTCCAGTGCTCTGTGCTCTGCTACTCAGGCAGGAGGTCTCTGCTCATTCCCCTGGTGCCGTGTTGTCATCGAGAGGGGAGAAAAGGGGAGAAGAGAGAGTGAATCAGGACTTTATGTTTTATGTCTTTTTTTTTTTTTCGGTCTTTTTTTGAGACAGAGTCTCTCTGTGCAGTTCAGGCTGGCCTTGAGCTCACTTTTGTAGCCCAGGCTGGTCTCGAACTCACACTGATCCTCCTGCTTCAGCCTCCCAAGTGCTGGGATTACAGGCGTGCGCCACCACACCCAGCCCCCTTGTAGGGGTTTTGAGTGGCTTGAACCCAACCGATGGAGACCCTGCCTCACAGCAATTGGAATCCATGGCTTCTGGCATTTCAGTTGTGAACACTGGGGGTTTGGGAGGTGTTGGTTAGTGGGGGTGTTGATTTGATTCTTTAAAACATGGAAGCTTAACCCTGGAGATGATGACAGCTGTACAGCAATACAAAATGAAGCCTGTGGAAAATTGTAATTATGATCGATAGTACAAAAAATTACATTTATGTATGGAAAATAAGTTTAGAAGCTTGACAGAAAGTTTTCTAAGTCCGTATATGTAGCCTATGGTGAGTGCTAGAAAGTAGCTCCAGTGACAGAGGCTGGCTGAGCAGGAAGGCCCCTTGCTGTCCTAAAGGCTAAGGAAGAGAAAGAACTCTTCTCAGGTCCTGTTTTTCAGATTTATCTTCCAGCTTAGGAGAGAATTAACAGTTTTTGAAAGAATCTTTGAGCCAGTTCCTGTTCTCTCCCTGCTTTGTGCCTTGTAAACAAGGAAAGGGTGCGGTCAGACTTGGACTTGCTCCGGCCAGTGTTTTGCAGCCACAGCCAAAGATCGGACCCACTGGGAAAGGGGAAGCGGGCAAGCAGGGAGGGGAAGACTTTCAGGCTTTTTCCTCTCACCAACTACACCCCTCATTTTAGGGTCCCTCCTTCCCATCATGTCTCCTTACCACTTCAAGTCCCAGAGACTAGGGGCAGGGGCAGAGGTGGGGAATGACATTAACTGAGGTTCCAAACAGCAAGAATGTTGGACTTAGGTAGCTCTGAGTAAAAACCTGGGCCTCACACCAGCAGGGCTCTCAAGATCCAAACCAGAATCTCTACCCCAGGCTCTGGCCTCTTGAACACCTTGCTTTGTCCCTCTAAGAACCTCACTATAGTCCATGAAGTGTCAATAGGGTCAAAGAATGGGGCCTGAATCTCCCTACAGGACAGAGACAAGAACTCACTTGCAGATGGTCCTGGGACCATTTCCACAGATTTTATAGACCTCTTATGTTTGTTCTCCCAAGGATCTATATCCTCTAGGTTTTAGGGTGGCCTTGGGGAGGTTCTTTGCGGAGAATATGGACAAGGGTTAAAGATAGACTGACATACTCAAATGCAAATTTCAGGTGTGTGAAGAGGAAGCTACCAGGCCAAGGGTTAGGTCACGACAATCTGGGATACCCACTGGGAGCCTGAAAATTCTTACGAATGTGGCCATCCAGGTTATTATGAAGGTTCATCTGTTAAAGTAGGAGGAGTGTTGGTCTTTTCCTTTTGGAAGAGGGAAGGGACAAGATCTCATTTTACAGCTCAGGCTGGCCTTGAATTTACTGTGTAGCCTGGGTTGACTACAGAGATTCTCCTGCCTCTGCCTCCCAACTATTGGGATTAAAGCTTATACCACTACCACCATGCAGTGCTCTTTTGCTTAATTACTCATATTAGGGGTGGGCCTCTTACCACTTCAATAGTGTATAAACTTAGGTAAGTACATAGGGCCTCTGAATCTCAGTCTGCTTATTAATGACAATAACGTTATTGTTAAACTGTAATTATCATTATTGTCGTGTGCCCTTTGGCAAATAAATTTCTTTGTGCATCAATTTTTTCATCTGTCAAATGAAAGGATAATATTACCTGTCTCTATAAAGGCCTTAGACCAGTGCCTGCCTCAGAGCAACTTCCCGTAAGGACCGTTAGTATTGTCCATGGCTCTACTGCCGCAAGGCCATCACCACCCCCTGATGGATCGGCTTGTGGGAAACAGCATCAGCAACGTAGAGGTCTCCGTGAGGTACACTGCTACGATGCTTCTGTGCTTCCTGGAGACTTGGCTCACACTCCAGGATCGTCGTAGGATTACAAAACCTCTCTCAGACTCCTTAGGAAGCATCGAGCCTGGTCTTACAACTGTTCCTTTAACCAAGTGTAATCTGATGAATACAAACTAAGAGTCCTGTCCTGGGATAACCTCCATTCTTGTCTGTAAAGGGCTTTGAGACTCATTTAGAAAGGTACAAAACAAACATTCCATCTCTGGGAAGAGATGCGGCAGTGGCAGAGAGTGAGGAATGGGGGAGGGGTCTTGGCTTCTCTCCTCAGATCTGCTGCTTGCCACTTTTCTGTGGAAGTTTCTGCATCACTGTGCATTGGCAGGCTCTTCACAGTGAGTTGGGTTTAGGAATCAACTTAAAACATTAGCATCTAGAGAAGGCTAAGTCTGCAGAGGAGGTGGTTGGTCACACAGAAAGATGAGTAAGCTGTAAAGAGCTACATAAAGTGTCCCCCTTAAGCCCACTTCTTTCCATGTCACAACACAGCCTCCTGGACCAGCAGCACTGCCTTCTGCTCAGCTCCCAGGATCCTGCCTCAGGGTGACCACCAGGTTCTGAGGCGCTAGAGTTCTTCTAGGGAGCAAAGTGTAAGAAGGGTGCCAGAGAGGCCACTGGTCAGCTAGGGAGCATCAGGCCTCCTGATCTCCACCTGCAAAGATCCACCGTGCACAGGTCCTTCCTGTGCCCCTCGACCTACTGACATATTTCTTCTCAGGAATATTCTATCCCTTAGCTGTATCAAGACAAAAGTAAGAAGACCATTAAACATTTTCCTTTTAATAATGTGTGAGAAAGCCTTATGCCAAAGAAAATTAGGATCTACCTATACAATTTCAGAGAGAAGTCAAAAGTTAAACCTTTTTTTTTTTTTTTTTTTTTGGTCAGAGTGTGATTCTGGAGGTTCTCAGATCTTTTCCAAGGTCCTGTCATCTTAGAATCTATTTATTCACTATGTATGGGGTAGGGAGCACTGGTAGCATCTATTTATTCAGCCTAAATGATTTTCAGGCTCTAACGCTTTCATGAGTACAATTACAGACCAAGCCACAAGCCCACTGCTATTGCTACAGTTTAGAGATGTTTGCCTAGCTATTCTCCAAGACTCGTGAGTGGTGGTCACTAAACCCTTATGGCTATGGTTCCTATCAAAGTCTTCACTTTATTTGGGGGTTCTCTTCCTGTGTTGGGGTTCTGAGACTCATGTTTCATTTGTGTTTAGCAGTTCTGCCCACATACATGAAGTCATTCACCATGGGAAAGACTGATTTTTTTTTTTCATTTTATAGTGCGGGCTGGCCTCAGACTCACTGTGTGTCCCAGGGTGGCCTCAGACTCACTGTGTGTCCCAGGGTGGCCTTAGACTGAGTGTCGCAGGGTGTCCTCAGACTCACTGTGATCTTTCTGCTTTGGCCTCCCAAGTGCTGTGATTATAGGTGTACCACACCACACCAGGCCAGAACTGATCTTACATATAGAAAAATGCTAAAGTGAAAAAAGCCGTGTCATGGTATTGCTTTCATTGGCCTCAGTCATGCTATTGTTTTAAAATCCTTTTTGATGCAGGATGCAAATATACAAGTTGATTCAGAGGCCATGTTGAAGAAAGCTGAGCAATAAATTATGAATATCCGTGTGACCTTTCTTAAAAGGAGCAGGTGTTATGTGTGAGTTGTAACTACATTTTAAGAGTTCAACATCCAAACTACTTAAAATTCCTCTATAAAGTATGAAAAGCACATTAACTTATCATGGCACCAACACTCAAATCAGAAGAATGAGGGGTGTAGGAATTTCATGAAGTTTTTTTATGGGATTTTTGTACCATCAAACCTGATTGGGAAACATCAAATCTGATTTGTTGAAATTTAGTCAACATCTCTAGCTAGTAAAAGTGCTTAGAAAGTAATGATACTCCATGTAGGCACTGAATAGGATGGGTAACCTTGAGGTAAGATGACGCTCACATGTACTTGAATGCGGACCCTTCACTGGATGGTCCAGGCTGTGAGGCATGTGACTTCAGGCGTGTTCTGGGGGTGGCTGCGAGGCAGCAAAGCAGTTTTTCTCAATGTTCTGTTTATGAGGGCTGTTTAGTTGGACAGCTGCTGGGAAGCTGACCCAAACAAGGTGACAGTCACCACATTTTATGCAGGAGACACAAGCCGAGTGAGCGTATCAGCAGCACAGCAAACGGTCTTCTGTGCCAGCTCATCTCTGCTCAGAAGAAAACAGAGATAACGTTAGCTGACTCCCCATGAAGGAAAAAGTTTTCATTCTGGCCTGAATGTACCTCTTTTATTTGTAGAGCTGTCTCCTGTTTTCTCTTATTAAAATATTTCAGCTGTAACTTAACAGACTGGGTGGGCACAGGAGGTTTTGACCTAACCAAGTCAGAAGATTGTGCTTAACCAAAGCTTTGAAGCAGACCCAGTATGGTAGCAATTAGAGCAGTTTATAAAAAGGAAAAGGGAAATTTTTATTTCATTGAATATTTTTAATTAGCAAAAAATGCAGATAAAAAGAATAGCAATAGACAAACAATATCATATAACAACCCTAACAATTGCCACCTGACATTTCTTTTCCTTTTACTTGTAATGCACATGCAGTGATGGTGAATCTTTTAGGTCTCGTAATGACACAAACCACCCACTGTGGCATGCATGCCACCACTAGATTTTTTTTTCTTTGAATATTCACTTATGCTTGAGTCCAGCAGCAGTCAAACCTTAAAGGGCTGAGATAAATCACTGATTTGATCTGTTCATTTTAACAAATTTTATATCTCTTTGATCAGTGCCTCCGTGTGCTGATTTCATAGTTTAATGCTTAGAATCTATTTCCTAGCCAGGTGTGGTTGGGCATGCCTGCAATCTCAGCACTTGGAAGGCTGAGATATGAGGAAAGCTATGATTTCAAGGCCAGCCTGGGCTATATAGTGTGTTCAAAGCTAGCCTAAAATACATAACAAGATCCTGTCTCAAGAAAAAAAGAATGTGTTTTCTATTTCTTGACTATGTTAGGGGTTGGGATAGATATCTTACTTTCATTTTTATGGAACACCTCCACCAGTGAAATCAAATTCTAAGGAAATATTCAAAACAATGTAAGAAAAATGCTTTCTTACTGGAAACAATATATTCTAGTTTGCTGGCAAATACGTCTTTGCAATATTAAAAGGCAAAGATGTTTTTTTACTGTTTCTTACTATATAGCAGTCAACATACCAGACAAGAAAGATCTAGATTACTCTTGGGCCATGGGGGTGAAGACAGCACTTAGAAGAGATAAAGAAGTTATTCAAGTGAGCTGATGACGCTATACTAACTCCATCCCTTTGACTAATCTTTAAATTATTTTTGTGGCAGGAACAGAGCTAGCATGTCCAGTTGGCCATTGATTAAGGACAACTTCACAAAGCTGCTAAACATAATTTACTCTCTCCAAATACAGAGAACTCTGAAGCCAACTATCTTGCTCAGATGAACCACAATGACTACATCTAAATTATAAGAAAAGATCCAGCTTAGTTAGGATAGGAAAGACACAATATAAATAAGAAATCACTTGCCTCTTCTGCTTGGAAAGAACTTTGAAGATGGGTGTGAGGCACGTTGTACCTCACGGTGCAACCTTCGGACTTCCATCCAGCTGACTCCTGCAGCCTGAGGTAGAGAAAGTTAGCTGCAGAGAGTTGACCTCAGAAAGTTGTCTTCTTATCAGTGTTTCCTGAGATCTTTCAGAAGGATAGCTTCCAAATCATAAGCAATCACAGAAAAAAAGTATCTGGCCAACTGTGGTCATAGGATTTACTTTATCCTGCAACTTTCAGAACAATTTCAGCTTCTACCTTACAAGCTACCACATCCTAAGAGTTTAAGTATAAAGGTATTTTGTATAAAGGTATCTTAGTGTAGTTTTTTAAAAATAAAGTTACCACAAAGAAAATGTTTCTTTAATAAAACCACACGTTCCAGTTATACATAGAGGGTACACATGTATTCTACAAATATATAATAAACTTTACTTTCCCAAAGAGGTTAAAATTCAGTAATTGCTT
>PVKN010027898.1:0-13405 GCA_004027915.1 Capromys pilorides
TGATGGTCTAGTCTAGAACTTCCAGACTCTTACTTTTACTGCATTCTATTAGCAAAATCAAGGAAAAATCCAGGTCAGCAGTAAGAGAAGAGAGACTAGACTACACATCCTGAGGGTGAAGCTAAAAAGTCCCATTGTGTGGCAGGAGAGGAGGAAACCATGAGCAGCTGGTTTTACAACCAAGCTTACACCAATGATGAGGCAGACAAACTTTGGCCCTACTCTACCGGAACTCCAGAACTTTGATGGTATAACTTCTACCAGTGAATTCTGACTTACAGAAAAAAATCTAATTGCTTTCCATGTAACCAGTTCTTCAAATTCTTGAAGTCAACTTTCCTATCTCCTGCTAGTTTTCTGCTCAAGACAGTTCTGTCAAGTTCCTTCCACACTCCATGATGCAGTAGATAAGATAGGACGCTCTTCTAGTGAGAATGTTTATCTCATCTGGCTTCTGAAGACAAAGAAGGAGAAATTATGTCAAAGATACATTGTAACTTATTATGGTTTAGAGCTACCCTCTCGATGTAGCCCAGAGCTGCCTACCAGAATAGCTTTGGTGAATACTGATGTGTATTTTGTGCATTTTACAATGAAAACTGTCAGTTAATATCAAATGTGAAGTGAAGCTGAACAAATCGGAAACCAAGACAATAGAACTTTTTAAAATATATATTTGGTTATTTCAGGATCTCACTATGCAGCTCAGACTAGGGATGATCCTCCTGCTTTCAGCCTCCCCAGCACTGGAATTACAGGCTTGAGCCACTATGGAAAGGCTCTGGCCAGCTCAGCCCAACATGGGGGCAGGGCGGGTTGGCATGGCATGTGGTTCTGGGGATAGAACCGTGTTCCCTATGCTTGCCAAAAAGCTTGCCTAAGCAGGAGCTTTAGTCCACTGAGCTATCTCACCGGCCCAGTAAACCATATTTTTAAAAATTAACATGACGAAAAAAAAAAAATTAACATGGTGATGAAATAAAATCAAGAAGAAAGAGAATTTTAGAGGTACAATAAATAAAATAAAATAAATAAATAAATAAATAAATAAATAAATAAAAGCAGGCCAACTGTATATAGTGTTGACCTAAGTTTTCTGCTGTCCATGAGATTTATAAAAAGTACCTAAATGGTAAACAATTTCAGGCTATTCACATAGAAAATAGAACATAAGAAGTTGGACTGAATAAGTAATAGTAATAAACAGATACAGCATAAAGTAAAAACAACCGATTATTTTTAAAGATTGTACCACCTGCCCAGTGGAATTGTCAGACATAGTGGCATGTGTCTTTATCAGTCAAAGAAAATTAATACCACCCCATCTTTACTCTTTTTTGAGGTCAAAAATTAAATTAAAATTTTAAAGAGAATAAAAAATATTAGAAATAATACAAAATGTTTAAAAGCAAGATACAGGAATTCAACAATGGTTGTTATGTTGGATATTGTTGTCTTTAAAGTAGTTGCTTTCAGATTGCCAGATATAAGCATGTAAAATTGCTTAAAATAAAAATTTAAAGCATTAACTGCTATCTTCAATAAACAAATAGAAATTGGTAGTATAATCATTTTAGCTACGGGGCATCCTATCTCTAAGTAACAGAGTGAAAATACATTGTTTCCTATCAGTGTGGCCAGAAAAAAATCACAGAAAGCTCTAGAAAATCCCAAGGACTCCTGAAAATAAAACAAACTATAACAACAAAAAGATGTGCTTAGTGCCTGCTTAGGTCTCGCCCTCAGGATGCACTGAGACAGAAACAGACTGGGCACAGTGGCACACACCTATAATTCGAGCACTTGGAGACTGAAAACAGGAGAACTGCTACAAGTCCGATCTACCTACTGAGACCCTATAAACCCTGCCCTAAATAGACACACACAAAAAAAAGACGTGCTCCCATCGCAAATATAATTTAAACTATATTGTTTCTCTAGTATCAGCATTCTTTGAAGAAGAATCCACCCAAAACCAGATTAGCTATCAGATTGCAGAAGAAAATATTTGAAGGATTTCAAAGTGTCTCCTCCATAGAAAGAAGTGAGCAGTAGCCTATAATGGGGCCCTGGCTCACAACAGACTTATCCTGATGTTGACTAAAGATATCACCTCCCTGTGAATACTTGTTTTACTTATCAAACTTACCTGGTATTTCCAAAACCTAAAATCGACTTAAAAGTCACAGACATGCTACCATGGCCCGCCATTCTATCTCTAAAGTCAGTTTCAAAAAAATTTTTTCAACACATTTTAAATAATAAAGCCATATTAGAACAAGTGGGTGGTCTCCTGAAGCAACTGCTTTAAAGGAAGTGTGGGATATAGGATGGGCTGCTTTTCATCTCACAGACACCAGAACACAAGCCAGCCAGCATTCGAACTCAAAAATTTATATTAGGGGGTCAGAAACGAGCACCCGTAGGCCCTCAACCCTTCTCAATCTTTTGAGTTTGGAGCACAGCCCTGCCCATTTGTTTATGCATTGTTTATGGCTGCTTTTGCCTACAATGGCAGGGATGAGTTGTTGAGACAGAAACTTCACAGCCCACAAAACACCAACTACGCATTATCTGGCATTTTATAGAGCTAGCCTGCTCCTGGTGTAGGCTATCACCAGGGTATGTACTTGCTAAAACCATCTCTTTTAGTTATGGCTCTGTATTGTTATTTGTGGACTAATTGGGTTTCTTATTTTTATTACTTTACTGTGTTTATTTAAAAAAAAACTATTTCATTGAAAAATAATACCAAGACAGAAAACTACACAAACGAATGAATGCCTATTTCAATTACCAACCTCAACTAGTATTTCCAAAACCTAAAGTCAATTTTAAAAGACACAGACGTGCTACCACTGCCACTCTATTTCTGAAGTTAATTCCAAAACAATATTTTGGAAGACAAAATGTTTTCTTTGCAAGAAAATATTTAGCCTCTTTGCAGAAGCTTCTTGCAAGACAGAAGTTCTTGTACTCTTGATACAGGCAGATCAAGAAGTAAGAGTACAGAGCTACATTGGCAGTGATGGCAGGTCTGTGGCTTTTAAAGTTGACTTTAGGTTTTGGAAATGCCAGCTAAGGCTGGTAAGTAATACAGGTATTCATTCCACAACAAGTTTTGTGTTACTGGCTACTCCAGGTGCAACCATGTCTCATCTCAATCAGAAAATCCTTCCTCTTATGGGCTGCGGAGATAGCTCAGTGGCTAAAGTGCCTGTCTGGAAAATGTCTGGAAACAGTGGCAATGTCCTGAGTTCAATGTCCAGCACAAAAAAACAGATTCTTCCCTTTCCCTAAAGGCTTAATCAGAATGTTAAGTTTTATGGTAATCATTTTATTTTCTAATGATTGGTCACCCAAAGGTTAATTTCTAGTCACTAATTTTATTGTATTGATTTTTTTAAAAGGCATTTTTAATCCACTTTAACCTACCATCTTCCTCCTGCTATTTGCACCACTTTCTCTTCCTCAGTTTGCCCATTAAAGGCTTGAGATCACCTGAGCCAGAGGTTTGCCCAGCGTCCAGATCGTTCACACTAGAGACTCAAGGTACAGTTTCACATGCTCCTTTGCCACACTTCCTAAAATTTGGGAGCAGATATAACTTTGTGGAGGGCTGCTTTGTATGAAATTCTCAAGTGGTCAGGCTTCAGAAAACAAATGGGGGTCAAACGCACCATTTCCATAAATACATGAAAAAGTCATGACAGCTAACGAAAGGGTGGGACAGAGTGGCCTTATGAACACGTCCCTTTTCATTTGGTCCCAGTAAATATCTTTTAGGGTAGATGGGGAGCTCTGTAGGGTTCTGTTTTCAATAAAGAAAAGGAGGCTCAAGATGGTTAGGTCCAGCCAACATCCTCCCACCCGAAGGTGAGAGAGGCAAGCACAGCAGCTGACATACAAGGTGTTTCTGGAGTTAGTAATCTGGTCAGTTTGGGGAAATGGATGAAAACATCAAAAATGAATGAATATCATGAGCAAACAGAGTTGTGGTGATTACAACGTCATGTTTGGACAGGAAGTGTGTGAGGTGGGCAGAAGAGAGTAGAAATGCAGACAGAGTTGACAGGGCCTTGAGTTCTGAAAGAGGGAACATATTTGTGAAGGTTCTGAGGTGATTAAACAGTGCTCAAAGTCCTGAAGCAAGCCGGGCTTGGAATCCAGTTTCTGCCTCCTACCAGTTTATGTGGCCTTGGGCAAGTTGTTTAACCAGAGCCACAGCTTTGCCAGCTGTAAAGCAGGAATGAGAAACAGTAACAATTTAGCACACCCCTCTGCTACATCAAAATCCCTTCGAGTGGGTAGCTTATAAACAACAACTATTTATTCTCACAGTTCTGGGGGTGAGTGGTGCAGGATCAAGGGAATTGCAGTGCCTGGCGAGGGCCTCGGTTCCAGCTGATAGCTGGAGCCTTCTTACTGTATTAATACATGCCAACGAGGGTTGGGGGAGCCCTGGGGACAAAAAGGTACACATGTCAGTCATGAGTGGCACCCCCTCACAAATGCCCACCTCTTATATCATTACATTGGTGATTAGATTCTAACACACAGATCATACCTACAACCTCTCAAGATTATGACAGTATTTTTTAAGATTATGACAATATTTAAAGAAGTTAATTAATCTAAAGCACTCAGAACAGAGTGGGATGCCTATTCAGCAGAACACAAGACTTTACCGAAAGAGGGTGACAGAGGATGGGACAGAACAGAAGACCGTGAACACACTGAGCAAACAGTAGGTGGTGGTAATCACAGCATCAGATTTGGACTCATCCAAAGGTGGTAGTAGACGTTCAAGATGTTGCATAGAGAACAACAGAGCAAAAGGATCAAAAACAGAGAAAAGTTCAACATAGCAACAGTGGCAAAGTGAACACAAGATGTTTAATCATCCAACAACGTTATTATTTTCACCTGCTTTAAACATGTGAGGGAAAGAGGTATATACCATCAGTTAAATAAATGACCAAGTTAAAAATGAAAATACTCACGTAAAAATCATTTATTTCTCCATAGCTAATAAATCATCAGCTATGAATTCAATTTTTAAAATAAAATGATGATTTAGAGGCTGGATGAGCCTGATAATTGAAATGTGATATGTCTGTCCTTGCAAAATAGTTATTTGTACATGGATCCCAAGCCCATGTATGTTTTATTATAACCCCTTCTCGGGACAAGGAAGAAGTCTTCCTGGCTTTGCATACGCTGTCCTGCTCTTTGCTGAGTAGGCACTTGGGAAATTCTTGCTGCAGTGGGTTGAACAATTCTGTGACATTTGATCTCAGAACTGTCTCCATTCATGCTGTTCCCAAACTGGGAGCACAGCCCACAGTAACACTCAGCTGGAAAAATGAGCCACTCTGCAGGGACACACCGGGTTGAGGCCTCGGTTATTAACTCATGAGTGACTGCTGCAAACTACATGACTTTCCGACAGGGCCTACAGCTCGGGGAGGTCCTAAGGCTGTGAAGCGCTGTAGGCTGCCTCCCTGCCACACTGCCATCTGCCAGGCAACCCTGAGAACAGCTGGACCATCAGCCTTCCACTTGGTCATGCCCTTGTGGCTAGCATAACTGCAAAATGAACACTTTTTTCTTGAGTCTGATCCCTTTAGTAAATTTCCAAAAGTGTTAGTTTTAGTAGCAACATTGAATCACAACTATCTGAAGGCTATTAGAGAAGAGACAGGCCTCTGGTAACCTGCTCTTTGTTGACCTAATGGGCCACAAGAGGTCGTGAACATGACCACATTTGTCTTTCCCATGTCAGAGTCCACCTCCACCATCACTACTTTCTGTACTGCCTTGGCCGTAAGCATCACCTTTCTTCCATTTTAAGTTTGTAATCTCTAAAACTGTCCTACTGCCCAGGACGGTGGAAGATACAAGGGTATACCCCACCATTTGCCCAACGTCAAACATAAGAATTCCACCAGTACAAACCGCAGTTCCCTTCCTAGAACTTTGAAGCAATGAATTAATGAATTCTGGTCCCAGTTTTACACTGTCCCACACTCTGAAAACAAACTGTTAATTCACTTTAATTTTAAAAAGTGCTGAATAGCACTTTTAAGAGGAGCGAGTGGGTGTGATGAAATCTTTAAAGGATCTAGCGTGCACAGTCCCAAAAAAGGTCGGGAATTATAGTCTAGGAGTAGATTATTTCAGTCTGGCCTGGTAGCCCAGCCAGACACTCCAAAATTGTTTGCTTCTCCCGGATCACAGAAAACTTTGAGAAACCACACAGAAATAGGACTCTTTAAAGATATACAACAAGAACATTATAAGAGATGGAACTCCAGAAAAGGACATGAAAGCTCTGGCCAATCTTTGCTCAAAAACCTCCAAATTTAATTATTCTATAGCTTTATTTCCAATGTAACATGATAGCTTATACATGGGAAGAAAAACCTAACAATGATCCGTCTCTGTCTCTGTCTCTGTCTCTGTCTCTCTCTCTCTCTCTCTCTCTCTCTCTCTGTAACTCTCTCTTTCTCTCTTCCATTATACTTGAGAATAAAAGATTCTTCCTTCCTGTGTGCTGCAACAGATGGCAATGCATTTGGTTCTCACAGCCATGGGAAGCAGGCAAGCCGTGTAAAACTTATCACACAGGAACATTTACTTGCAACAGTCTTTAATAAATAATATCTCCCTACTTTATTCTTAAAGGTACATATGTGGCTGCTGACAAGTGGAAACACTGCTACCTTTTGATTATAGATAAGTTTTCTTTTTATTGCTATAGGGTCTCACTGTGCAGTGCAGATTTGTAGGGATCTCCTGCCTCAACCTCCCCAGTGCTGGGATTACAGGCATGCACCACCATGCCAAGTTTCAGGGCCAGCACATAGTACTAGGGATCAAACTCAGGACCTTGCTCTTGCCAGGCAGGCACTTAGCCAACCGAACTATCTCCTCAACCCTAAGTTATCATTTTTGACCAGGTTAAGAAGTATTTGAGCCTAGAAACCCAAGGTGTTTTATTAATATTTGATATATACTTTTACAGATTCATTCTTAATAATAAAGCAGCCTAATTTGCTGCATCAACCAACACAGGTGCCCATCAAGGATAATGTCACACTATGTGCATCCTACCTTGAGTAAGAGCCAAAATGAGAAGGTATGCAGCACTCTGAAAACTTTATATTTCCCAACTGCATTAGGAACTGAAGGGCAGTTCCTTGAAATATCGCCAAGCCCCCTTGGGCCCTGGTTCTAAGGGTGACCTTACCTATCTGTGAGATGTTAGGCAAATTACTCAGCATTTCCAAAGCCCATAATCACCTTATGGAAGTGAGGAAGTAAGCATGAGAAGTTGAAAATGTTGAAAGTACTAAATATCTACTATCAATGCTATTGCAATAGTGCAGTTAGATCATGGAATTCCACTAATTTGCTTCAAATCAAATCTTTCCACTCATTTCCTGACCAGTTTCTTTAAAAACTGTTTCCTTATTATGCAAAATTAGGATTAAAAAACCCTACTCTACATCTCACCTCGTTCAACCATTCATATAATAAGTTCACTTTTTTCACCAAAAGTTAAGTTCCTTCTCTTCATGGCAGCGTTCCAGTAAAGACTTCTGACTAATAAAACTGATAAAAGTGAGCATTCACTCTACAAAGATCCTATTCCAGGAAGCCCACAGAAACCCTCCACAAAGATCTGGGTCCAGCTGTAGGAAAAGGAATTTTCCAGAACTTGGCTTTTCTTCCACAGACTCCTTACTAGTTGTGCTTTCCAACCCAGACACATTTCACACAAGAAGCTCAAGGGAATTAAGTGATATCTCTGGCCTGGTCTGAGACACACAACCATCTGGAGAACATAACTTCTAATACTTGCTCCTGGGTTGCATCACAGCTGACCACAAAACACCATCCAAGCTTAGGTTCTCTCCACCGTTGGCTTTTCTCCTTGGACTTAAATTGAGGGGCCTGCAATGACCTTTGAAAGCTTACAAAAGACAACCCACGCTCTCTTTTGTCCCCACTGGGTTGTTTCCCTAATGAGGGAACAAAAGTATGGAAAAGGCAACTTAGGAATGGAGAGAACTCATCCAAAGTAAATCATTCCTGCATTGTTCTGGAATGTATGTTTTCCTACATGTTTTCCTGGGAGCAAATTTATCTTCTTAATTGGGTTTTATTTAGGCAACTATTAAAATTAATTTCCATTCCCTGGGTGCATTCCATTTGATAGCAATGGCAGGCAGCCTAAGATTAAATTTTTGCTATGACTAAGCCACAGAAGAAATTGTTCATGTGACTAATCAATAACAACACATCTTCGATATAGACTTAGGATTTTGAAGCTCTATCTCAGAAAAAATACTCAATGTCCACTGAACTACCAATAATTTATTAAAATTTGCCTTCTTGCTTACACATTTGGTCTTAATTCTCATCCTGGTGCTTTTCCTAAACTTTCCATCTCATTTCCATCCCCACTGGGCTAAAGTTCCTCCACACCAGACACAATCTTTACACTGTTCTTTGCCATCTTTGCTTAGGCCAAGTTTCAATGGCTAAAGGTGGCTTATTGTTACTAAGATTCACTCCCCCTTTAAAGAATGACTGTGTTTCCTGTAGCCCTCAGATTTGCCTTACTTGGTGGGTTGACTCTGCCTTTGTCCAAGAAAGTCACAGAATCACAGAGTGGTGAGTATGCTCAATCAACATAAGGCTACCAGATGCTTAGAAAAAGGCAGTTATGAAATGTAATCAATAAATATTCACATCACATTGTGGTTTCTTTCTTGAGAGGAAATACTAACAAAGAAACACCATATTATTAGCTCTCTATCCATGGGAAGGAATTTCTCAAAATTTCCATTTGAGACCCACTGTAAGACAGATGCAAAGCTCAGCACTGCAGAAACATGCCTGAGATATGAAGAAGATGATCCTAGGTCTCCTTTGCACATGGTTGTATTCTTAGACACTGAATTTCATAAACCTCCTTAGCCCTGGCAGTTTACAAAGAGACAGATCTGTCATTGCTCATTTGTTTGAAATTCACTGATCACAGCATCAGGGGTGTTTTTTGACAAGAGGAAAGAAACAACTAAAGCATCAATAATCAAAAGTTCTTACCATAAACATATAATATAAATAAGTAGTCACTGGACCAACATAGTAATAAACTCAACAGAATAATTATCACCAAGGAATTTGACTCAGTGTGACTTAAGTGATTTCATTCAGGGAGGAAAAGTTTAGGGGAAAAGTATTAAAACAGCCCTATAAACAACAGGCAAGAGACACATGTGGGATTAGACTTAGATTCAAGTGGCAGCTATTTTATTTATCAGCTGTTTGACCTTGAGCAAGTAATTTGACCTCTAAGCTTCAATTTCTTCCTCTGTGCTTAGTGGATTGTGGTATATAGTAACAACCTGATAGTAAAATTCCCAATAGCCAAATGTTCTGGAACTGTTTTAGTTTCAGTTTAAATTAGAGGGGTATCATTATTCCCAAAGTTCAAAGCAAGACACCAAATAACCCAAGTAGGATTTACAAAGTAGATGTTGTAAAACTGTAGTAAGACCTCTGTTTTTCATCCATTACAGATATAAAACATTAAATAAGACTGGGAACATTGAAGATTAGAGAAGCTTGGTTTTTGCTTTTCTCTACCCTTGCTTCAGGACTAACAAAGGAGATTATTGGAAATCACTTGGAGATGATCTATGTTAAGCAACACAGTAAATAACAACTGAGCCATACCTGGGAAATGTAAAGGGCAGGGATCAGAGCTGGCAGAAGTAGCCAATGAAGGAAGAGTACAGACTTCTGGAACATACCTGCATTCCCAGGGAGAGTCCCCTCATGTGGACCACATACAACAGATGGCACCAGAGAGGGGAAGCCATCTGGATCCTCCTTGAGAGAGACAAGTAGGCAGAACTTTTGGGTGCCACTCCCATCTAGCCTTGTGTCCTCTTTCATAGTTATCTCATATAGCAAGACCTGTGAAGATGATAGAACAACATCCCCATTACTAGGTAAACTTTAAGTTGGTCAAAGAGATTTCCCAGTAGGATTCACCTAATTAACTGAGCCTTTACAAGAAGGCAAAGTATGTGAGAGATGGTGTCTTGCTGTCCTAGAAGATAAGCTTCCATGTGTTCTGGAAATGAAAGTAAATACATTTTGCCAACCTGGAAGAAGATCCCAACCACATTTGAGATCCCACCTCTGGCTAACACCTAACACCCAGCTGCCAGCCAGGTGAGACACTAAGCAGAGGACTCAGTGATGTTTGACCTATAGAAACTGAGGCAAAGCATACATTATTTCAAGCTAGTAAGTCTGTAGTAAATTGTTTCACTGCAGCGGGAAACTAATGTGAGGATACCCTAGAAGAGTGATGGAAAATCTTTTAGAGTTTTTAATAATGAACAGCCCGTTGCAGCATGCATGCCATAGGTTTGCCACCACTGCTCTAGAAGAACTGGGAAGCCACAGCAGAAACATACTGGAGATAAATCAGCAGGTGGCCTGTGAAAATGCAGGTGAATCAGCTAGCCAGCCAAAGCGCATCACATTGTGACAGATCCTGCAGGTGACAGACCCTCAACAATGTGTGTTGGAGGAATAGCACCAAAACCTCGAGTTCAATCTTCTGCCTGCCCCACAGTGCTCCAGCTCCAGCTTACATCAGCACCAACCACGCAAGACTTTCCCAGCCTCCTGTCTTCCTTTCATACTCTTCCCCAACTTGGACCCACCAGTGGGGTCATGAGAGTCAGAAACCATGGTCAGGGTGCTGGGAGGGCAAGAGTGGAAATGAAATATTGAGCAGTGCAGAAGTGGTCCTTCAGCCCCTGCCCTCTGCCAGCTATCTACTTACATAACTTTAACTTCAAATGGTATTCCCAGTTTTGATCATTATACCAACCTGCACCCCCCATCGCACACAAGAATTGAGTCTACTTTTTTCCTTCCAGTTAAAATGAGTAGAGAACATTTTATTATCTGAAATAAAAAGACACATTCCAGACTTAGCCAACATGTTATCCAAGAGTACAAGGAAGACTGATTTGGTTTATTAAAAGCATCATTAAGGAAATAACCAGACTAGTCTGTTCTTTGAGCATAAAAATTACCAGGATGCTAAGGACGAGTACACTCAAAAATCTTCCTTTCCTTTTCCTCAGTAGAAATCATCAAGTTTGTAAAACGAGTGAGAAAACTGTACCTACCTTAGCTGAGGAGAGCACTGAAACTGACACAGCGGAATGACTGATAAATGCTGATCAGGTTGTAAATAAAAATTCTGCCATCAGATACTTTTGAGTTCCAGTTCAATAAGGATCTCAGATTTTGGTTTCTACTTACAGGGAAGAGGATATGGGCTGGGGTCTCCAATGCAGCTTACAGACTGAAATCTATCATGATGGCAACAGCTCACTTAGGAAACCTGTTCCCTCACTAAAATGGAAAGGACTTTTGCTCACTGGGAACCAAACATTCTCCCAAGAGAACTCATTTAATGCAGATACATTTTGAGACCTGTCCTAGGCAATATTCCAGAATTGGCCTAAAAGTCATCAGCTTTACTGCTGAGGAGATTGCTGTTTAGGGCAGTGCTTTTAGCATAAAGTACTTTTCTGAAATAAAGGCAAGAATCCGTGGCACGCACACACAGACACAAAAGATACTGTGCCTTTTCAGGGTGTCCATGCTTTTTTAAAGGGGAGGAAGAGATGCAAAACTGAATTTTTGTTTATACTCCAGTGAAGTTAAAATATTGGGTCTCAGAGAGCAAGCAAAGAGACTGAAGATGAGACAAGCAGGGGAGAAGAAGCACTAGAAGTTGGACCAAAAAGAAATCAAAGGGAAAATAGATCCAGTCAAGAATGTCAATGTCCCTGTGATTTCTGGGGCTTCCTCCTGGTAAGGCCAAGGCATGGAGCGTGAAACCTGAAAGCAGGGGCCACATCACTGAAGTTGAGGAAATCCCCTCTTTGAGCAGCTCTATCTCCTGCTCCAGGGGTGTCACAGCTAGGCTCTGAAGATTCTGACCACGAATCCAATCGTCTGAAGTTTTACTCAGGGTCTCTGGCTGCGATCATGCTGGCTCCCGCCTGCATTCCATGCCTGGAAGGTCTTTCTGAGACAACCTTTCAGTCTGTCAAAATCATAAGCTACATTTGAGACCTAACTCAAAACCCACCACTCCATAAAGCCTACAAGCACTCCTGAGCACTGTATTTCTACTGTGTTCACATTTGGGAGGAAAGGAGAAAAGAACTGACATTCTAAGATCATGTGATTTTAATAAAGGATTGGCTTGGAATGTTTTTGTTCTGTTGGAGTTATTTCTCTGTGTGTAAGACATCACCCTGAAAATACAGTGGCTTGAAAAACCATTTTATTTTGCTCCTGAATTTCAAGTGTCAGGGATTTGGAAAGCACACAGCATAAGCGATTTCCTGTTCAACCTGTGTGCACTGTTGACTGAAGAGACATTCATGGCTGGGGATGACACAGATAACAAAAAACTGGAATATTTTTGTTTGGAAGATCTGCAGTGAAAATGTCTTCTTCAGTTGTGTGTCTAAGACCAACTTGGAAAAACTAAATAGCAGCTCTACTAGGACTCAGTCCAAATGCTCACCTGTGACCACTCCAGCACTGTGGTCCCAGGGTGGTCAGACTTCTAGAATAACAATTTGTGAGCCATTCTAGGAGACACTATAGCATGGATCTATCATTCTGTCTTCATCCAAGAAAATACTCTGTGCAGTTCCCAAGGGGGGGTAAATAGATCTCCCCACCTCTTCATAAAAGGATGACACTGATGTTTACATTCGGGTATGAAGCCCACCACAGATACAATCACATATTTAATTTTCACAATAATATTCATAGAATATTAATATTTCTGCATAGATGAGGAAATCCAAAGTTCACAGAAGTTCAGCAAGCAAATTATTAAATCCTGCACCCAGTAAAAGGAGCTCAAGTTTGTATTTCACACCACCAATCTTTCATCTCGTCTTTCTACCAAGCTCCAGTAAGTACCACATTGATACCTTTGTAAGCCTAAACTCTCGTACCATAGATTATGTCTCTGTTTCTCTTGCTACATACACAACCTGCACACCTAAATTAAAGTGGAAGTCCTCATTAGTATGAACCAAATTACTTCTATCCCCTTGTTTTCTAAAGCATTTTATTTTTCTTCTTTCTTTCCTTTCTCTCCTTACTCTGCATGTGTAAACAAAATAACTGACTCAAAAGCTACCCCTTTCCTAGGTAAAGGAGAGTATAGCAGAAAGTCAAACCTGGAACCCTAGATGTTATCCCTAGCCTTGAAACAAAAAAGAAAAAATCATCACTCATTTATTCAACAAATTTATAGAGTATCTAGATT
>PVKN010027899.1:0-13386 GCA_004027915.1 Capromys pilorides
GGCCTATTTTCATTTCTTTTTGTTTTGGGACAGGTCTTGCTATGTGGCCCAGGCTGGACTTCAACTTGTGATGATCCTTCAGCCTCAGCCTGGCACATCACAGACACTCTTGGTTAAAACTGGCTTTAGCAAGTGAAAGTGATGAAAGACACAATGACAGCTTGGGATCATCACTGTCATTTGTGCTAAGGAACTATTATCCATGCTACTTTCCTTCTATTAGTATAATTGTGAGCCTAGGTAAAAAGGAAAATGCTACCTTTACATTATTAGAGTTTTGATCCAGAATATTCACGGAAAGTCTTGAACCTGTGTGGGTCCATGGACCACACTTTGAAAACCATTTTCCTTGTTTTGGAGTTCTGTATTTTTAAATTGGTTTTTGTTATGTTTTTGCCTTTGTGCTTTTCTCTTGTTAAAAAAGAAAAGAAAATCACCATCCTAAAAGTAAACAATCTGATGAAAGACACAAGATTTCTCATTTACTTAAAATTTGGGTGATATGATTTCATAAAGGCAACTGTATACCAATAGGGCAGTTTGCTTTCTTAGGCCAAACTTTCTTTTTTTGTATTTTTGAGACAGGGTCTCGCTATGCAGTTCAGGCTGCCCTTGAGCTCACTTTTGTAGCCCAGGCTGGTCTCGAACTCGCACTGATCCTCCTGCCTCAGCCTCCCAAGTGCTGGGATTACAGGCATACACTAGCATGCTAGGCCAAATTTTTAAAAAGACGTTTTATTTAAAAAGCAGATAACTTAGCATCTAAAGATTTCTGTGACAATTCCTTTAAATGATTTCAGTGTGTAAGTTCACTGCATTTAACTTGAAATTAGACAAATTTCCCTTAATGACTATAGTTAAACTAGTCTTTTTTGTCTAGTTTCAAAGATACATAGATCCTATATATTTATTAAATACCCTATAGTACCTGCATATTATAATTATCCAACAATTTAAGTATAATTGAAATATATGACATTGTTTATCTGTGTTTATTTATTTATTTTTGTCTTTTTGAGACAGGATCAGGCTGGCCTTGAGCTCACTTTCATAGCCCAGGCTGGTCTCGAACTCATACTGATCCTTCTTCCTCAGCCTCCCAAGTTCTGGGATTACAGAGGTGCACCACCATGTCAGGCTTGTTTATCTGTGTTTAAACCAAAGGCTTTAAAAAGGTAACTATTCATCAGTGGGTTGAAACATAATGAAGGTATAATGTATAAAGCATGAGTTGGGGACATTCCTTATGGAGGGAAGACTGTGGGGCTCTGACAGATTTTCTCATTCAGATATTTTAAACAATGTACAAACAGGCAAATATTAATTTGATGAAGTCATGTATGTACTGCTTTTCAGGGAGCTATAGTGTGAATCATAGATTTCATCCTGAATAGGAAATATATGGGCATTAAAAGAACACAACAGGTACACTACGCTATCATTGATGGCAAACTTTTTAGAGACCAAGTGTCCAAACTGCAACCTTAAATCCACTTACGTAAAAGTGTCAACCCCAAATCTACTCATTTATCAAAAAAAAAAAAAAAAGACCTGCATCCAGAGGTTTTATCAGAGAAAAATCAGCTCAAGCGACTCGTGACAGCATGGCAGGGGCTCCTCGCTGCAGCATATGTGCCAGAGTTGGCTACCACTGGCTGGGTCTTCATTGTATCAGTGTAGGATATGGCATTTACGATAAAACAATATTACAAGAACAAAAGTGGAGAAAAGTCAAGTTTTTCACCAAAATGTCAACAGTGGTTATCACTAGATGGTAGCTTTCATGGTGAGCTTTAGCTACCTACTTCCTAACTTTTCGACAAGAAACAATGTCATGTATGTAATACAGATAAAAGTTTTACTTCATAACTTTTTATATAAAAAATAAATCAATGAATAATTAAGATAAAGAATTCATCCAAGCGGAGAAATGCATGCCAGTAACCTCAGGTACCTGGCAGGCTGAGGCAAAAGAACCGCAACTTAACCCGGCATGGGTTTAACCCCCAGTACCCGGGCCAAAAATAAAAGCAAAAAGTTTTATATTGAATGGCAGTTAAACAAACGAGAATAAATGACTAGTTTCTTCAATGGGAGACAAGACATATTAGAAAATTATAAAGGAAGATGAATGAATCTGAGTAATTTGACAGACTAACAGAACTGGAAAGAAAGGAAAACTAGAACAGGGAAGGAAACAGCCCTCTGCCAGCAGTAAGGAAGGCAAAAAATGCTGAGGTAATCTAGATCTCAAGGACCTAGTCTGTTCCTACCTACCTAGGAGACCCCAAAAGGAGAGAAAGACCGCTCACTAACCTGAGCAAATATCCTAGATTCATGGCAACGCAGGCCATTCCCCGCAGATTTTAGCCGTACTGGACGGGCAACTATCACAACTAGACAGGTAATGTCTGCGAGCCCAGTCTTACGGCTCCTCACCTCAGCAACTCACATACACACCAACTCCCTTTGGCGGCAGCCATCTTCCCTCGACTCCCGGACTCAGGAAGCGCTTTACCATTCCTTTTCTCTATTGGCTCTTTAGGAAGTTTGCGGCACTCTCCCCGCCCTCACGAGCCGGCTATGTGTTTCAATTGGTTACTTCTGGCAGCTTCCCACGGGCTTCTAACCAATAGAATCTGCCTGGGCGTAGACATGACTGCCTCTGTGCTCAGGCCCCGCCCAGATGGGCGGCACCGTAGTGGATCAGTGGGAAGGGGTACGGGTATGGCCTACATTATGGACAGTTGCCCCTCCCGCCCTCTGCCCCTCCCCCGCTGGAAGACCGGCTCAGGCGCTCCCACCCCTACCCTAGAGCCCACTGCCCCAAAAAAATCCAATGGGCGGTTCCTGCAGGGTGCAGATCGATCTCCTGGGGACAGAGTCCATTCCTGGAACCTGTGCTGCCCGTGGCGTCCCAGTTTCTGGCGCGGAGTGCCAAAGCGGGCTGCGCGGGCGCCACGCCGAGTCCTCTGCGGGCGGTGGGGGAGACCTGGGATCTGCGCCCACCACTACCCGTCCTCTCTGCCCGGTACGCGACGGAGATCCAAGGGCCGGGTCCCGAGCGCCTCGGCCCAACGTGGCGGAGACCGGGAGGCAGTGCCGGCTGGCGGGGGTGAGGGTCCGGGCCCACGCGCCCCTGGCGCCCTCACTCTCCCCACGGCTGGGGCGCCGCGCCACGCCACCTTGAAACATCAGGGGTGCCCTGGTCCCGATCCAAAGGACCTGTTCTAGACCCTATCGGGTTGGACCACCCGGACTACACCCTACACAACCGTTCTCCTTCCAGGATTTTAGCAGCGCGCTGCTCCGCCCAGCTCCTCGCACCTAGTGACCTTTGGGCTCTGGGAGATCAGAGAGAGAAAGAGGAAAAAAAAAAAAAAAAAACCACCCACAAGCTGGTGTCTTCTGGGGATGATGCCTGAGCAGGAGAGGCAGGTTACAGCCAGAGAAGAGGCCAGTCGGAAAGTGAGTTTTCTTCCCGCGCACACCGCGCGCAACTGCGGGGCTTCTCCTTGCCTGCTGCCTGGACTCGCTCCCGGGCGTAGGACTGCAGAGCGTGGCCGGGGAAGGGTGGGGGTGGTGCGATGGGGATGGTAGTGGTCGGGATGAAGCTCTCCAGAAAGCGCACGGCGGTCACAGGTGTCCAGGAACAGCTGGCGACGCGGAGCTTTGCCACTCATCTTTACGCTGTTGAAGGGCAAAGTGAACCTGAGGTGTGGTGTAAGGACCTTAGTGCCTTAATTGTTGAAAACTAATTCCCCGAGAGTTATGGTCTGGTGCCTGTACCTCTCTATGGTCTATATCTAAGTCCTGCAGTTTTAAAAATAACCATTTAACACGCTCTGGTTATATCTACTACATTAATGTGGTCACTTAACGCAAGCAGTACAAAAATATTTAGCATGAAAAGCAGTAAGTATTTCGAATCCCTCTGTTAATGAAGATTCAGCAAGTACTTATTGAAAACCTATTTTGCTATTTGCCTTACATGGTTTAATCTCTCTGCATAGGATTGATGCATAGGATTTTGTTCCTCTACTGTGGACATTCTGGTTGGTGCTGCTGTTTTTTTTTTTTTTCTCTTTCTCAGAAGTAGACATGTTTTGTTTTGTTTTGTTTTCTTTTTTAAAGACAGGTACTGGCTATGTAGCCCAGGGTAGCTTTGAACTCACTTGGGCTGTCTCAAACTAGAGGCAGTCATCCTACTTCAGCCTCCCTAGTGCTGGTATTCCAAGCACACACCACCATGTCCCTGCTGGGCCTGATCTTTGTACTTCATTTTTAATGCCAATACTGGAATATTTCTTGGGATACACAGCTAGGCCTGGATAACTGAACTGAAGAGTTGGTTGATTTTTTTTGCATATATCTCTGAAATTAATTAATTCAGTGATACAGGTATTATCAAGTGCCCTTCAGTGAAATTATGCCTGGGTTCTGGTGGTATGGAAATGACAGATAAGTGAATTAATCAACAGGCAGAGAGGCTGGTTGGTACATGATTCTTAACAGTGTAAAGCCTGCATTTGGTCTGATGTGTGGGGAGGAGTGGTTGGTACAAAGGAGGGGACACTTCTAACTCTGAGAAGTGCCCAGCTGGAGAGAGGCTGGAGAGAACAATTCTTATCTTTCCAAATCAGGCATGAGACCTGGAATCTCTGAGAAACCTGTAACTGCGCTGGCACATGTTAACCTCACCCTTTTCTGGATTCCTTGGTAATAGCTGTAGAACTTACCATGTGCTAGACATTGTATTAAGCATTTTATACCCTCTGTGGGCTCCTTCCTTTATCCTCACAACCCCCACCCTTTGGCTCTGCTGGGAATTGAGTCTGGGGTCTTGTGCTCATGTGCTCTACCACTGAGCTTTAAAACCCCTTGGTGTGAGATGGTTTTGTTTGATTGGTTATTTATGCTAGTGATTGATCTGTGGCCTTGGACATACTGACTAAGCACACATTGAGCATCACCCCCAGCTCCGATAGAGGTATTATTATTCTGTGTCACCATTTGTTCAACAAATATTTCTGGAGAAATACGACAGGAATTGTAGGCACTAGGGATCCAGCTGAGTCAGTGACTATCCTCGTGGAGTTTATATCCTAGTAAAAAATATGGTGGTGGGGGAGGTGGTTTAAAATGATTAAATAGTGTTATTTTGCTATGAAGAAAATAAGCAGGATAGGGGCATGGGTGGGAGGGATGATTCTATTTTAAGTGCCTGGTCAGAGAGTACTTCTAGGGGAGGTGATATTAAAGACTGAATGATTCACTTACCTGGGTTGGGATACACAGACTGTCCAAGTCCTAAGGTAGAAGTGTGATAATCTAAAGTACACGTGTGATCTTTGTCCTATATTTCAGATACAGCTAAAGGTCTTGGAATTTTCTGAATGTTAGAGCATTATTTTGTTCATAATAAGCTTTGCTTAATACATCTGAGTTTCTGTAATGAGGTGGCTTTTGATGGGCCCCTAGATAGCTTTAGGTTGGGGTTAGTTGCTGGAGGGACCACCATGTGATTAGAGAACTGGGATTTTTCCGCCCCACCCTCCAACCTCTGGAGAGGACATGCGTTAATCGCTTGTGATCACTGATTTAATCATTGCCTACAGACTGGAACCTCCGTAAAACCCCTGGGCAACAGGTTTGGAGAATGTCCAGGTGGTAAACACTTCCACACTCTGGCAGGGTGGCTTTTGTGCCTGGAGAGAGTGTAGGATCTCTGCATACCTCTCCTTTTCCCATGCCTTATGCATCTCTTCCATTTGTTGTTTCTGATTGTGTCTTTTAAAATGAACCAATAAACTGGGCATGATGGCACAGGCCTGTAATCCTAGCACTCTGGAAAGCTAAGGCAGAAGGATCACAAGTTCAAGCCAAACAATTTTGTCTCAGATAGATACATAGATAGGGGTGTCACTCATTGCAGAGAACCTGGGTGTTCATTCCACAGAACTGCAAAAACCAAACCACATCAGTCCATATTATCCTGGTAATAGTATGTAAAATGTTTTCTTGAATTCTGTTTGCCATTCTAGCAAAGTATTCACTGTAATGTTGTGGACAGTCCCTGGCTTCATAGCCAGTCATTCAGAAGTTTAGATGCCCAGATTTGATGACAGTGTAGGAAGCCGGGGAAGTCTTATGGGACTGAGCTCTCACCTAGGGGGTTACCCACTCTCTGCTAACTCCAGGTAGTGTTGGAGCTGAATTGGATTATAGGGTAGCCAGTCATTGCCCAGAAGGTCAGAGAATTGTTGGTGTGAAGAAACACTGCACCTATTTTATGTTGGAGTGTTGTGATAAGAAATAGTACAGAAGGAATGACCTTAGTGTTTGAGGACTAGTAAGAAAGAGTAGCTGGAGCAGAGAGAGAAGAAAAAGTAGTAAAACAATAGAGGTCAGAATTCATCATTTTACAGAGAGGGAAGCTGAGCCAGAAGTTAATTAACTTGCCCAAGGCATCGCTAGTAAGAGACAGACCTATGATTTAGTCCTGGGGATGCTGCTCTGTCTGTCTTAGGAAGATATTACCCTCCAAATTTCCTTGACACTTGCTCATACCACTTCATATTATTGCATAAAATAATGAATACAGTTCATCTTAAAAGTAGGCACCAAATTTACACAGTTTAAAAATTTCTCTCTGTAATATAAAAAGGAGCCCCACAGTTATTCTTGAGTCAATGAATGGTGTATGGTCTCCACAGTGTTTCCTTTTGGAGGCTTTTCTGGGGGCATTAATGACTGGGTAACCTGGGTCCTTCAGTACTCAGTCCACAGTGTGGGACACCTTCTGCTTGTCTGATACTGGACATTTGGGGGATGCAAAGATGAAGAGAGGTTGGCTCCTGTGTATCATAGATGCTGAGACAGACATCTACAGAGTTCAGCTCCCACAGGGAAAAGGATCTGTTTTTCCTGGGAGCAAGGCACACAAGAGGAACTGGGTGAGGAGGTGGTGCTCAGTGGGGGAAGAGTGGCTGACTGCGGTCACATAGCATGGAGGACAGGGTGCTGCAGGCAGCATGTGTGGCAGTCCAGAGGACTGACAATGGAAAGAAGCTCTTGGGGCTAGGAGGCTTGGCCAGACTAGAGAGTGATTGTGGAAGGTCTTGTTGATCAGGTCAGCAGCTTGGACTTTACTCCACAGGCCGAAGTTGGTGTGTGGAGAAATAGTCTGAGGCCTCTTTTTTGGGAGGAGGCTGAGCCCAAAAGGGGAAGAATGGGAGTTGGAAGATCCTAGAGGCAGTTTAAAGGGATCATCCCTACCCACACAGAGGTTGTAAAAATCACAAAAGAGCTGTGGGTCAGTTCGGACCTACTCTGATAGCCAATGTCACTGCTTGGAGAGAGATCAGGCTGTCTAGACCACAGTGTCCTAAGTCCTGGAGGCCAGTGGAGTCCTGACACTCTGGGTGTAGTTCTCAGTAGCCTGGTAAGCTAAAAGAGTGAGAAAGCTGAATTTTAAGTGTTGCTTGCATTTTTCTTTAAAGATAAAGGATGGCCCTAGGCCAGTGACATGATCCCTGGCCAAAGATCATACACAGCATATTTATCAAGGAATCATCCAGTTCAGGTGACTTTAGCATGGTTTTTTTCTGTAGGAGAAAACTGGAATCATGGCCCAGTGAAATTCCTTTTTTCTCCCTGAGTTAAATTCTGAAATATCTTGCTTTTTTGTTTGTCATCTGTCATGCTGGGATCAAACACAGGGTCTCACACATGCTTTAGGCAAATACTCTAGCACTGCATTACTCTTCAGTATCAAGAGTGTTTTGATTTGTTTGGGGTTTTTATTTTTCTTTTTTAAAAAAAGCTAAGTTGAGGGCTGGCGAGATGGTTCAGTGGTCTAAAGCTCCTGCTTGGGAAAGCTCAGGCAACTGCAGGGACTGCGGTTCCATCCCCGGCACCACATGCTGCGCCAGCCCCACCACCAGGGCAGGCTGAGCCAGCCACAAAATAAATAAATAAAGAAACAAACAAACAAAACAAGCAAATAAATAAATAAAATTAAAAAAAAAAAAGCTAAGTTGAAAGAGAAAATGTGGACAGAGTAAGATTGCTGAGATAGACTGCTAGCACAGAGTGACTTTTTGTGGGGTGATTAGTGTTGAAGATGGAACCTATGACCTCAAACATGCTAGCTACGACTTCAGACATACTAGCTAAATGCTCTACCACTAGTTCCCAGCCTTGCAAATATGACTTAACTGTTTTTTCTTCCACCTCTTTTTGTGCCAAGGATTAAACCCTGTGACCAAATACAATCAGGAATTACAAAATTTTCTCTTTGAGAATATAGCAATTTTGCCAGTGCGAGGAATTCAAATGACCACAGTTGGAGCTGCTAACAATTTCATATCTTAGTTGTTCTCTTAGGTATCTTTTACTTGGCTTTGTCAACGTGGTGTGACTCTCAAATGGTTACCATTTGCAGGAGCCCTGGGCTCAGGCTCTGCCTTCCCTTGCTCTCAACAGATTGCTCACTGGGAAATTGACCCCACTGTTAATGCTTTTCTTCAGCTTTCTGCCTGGCTTTACCTACCTGTACCTCAAATTTTATTTAGATTTAATTTACAACCTACTTTTATCTCCTCTCTGGAATCAGGTGTGCTGTTTTTCAAGGTCATTCCCTCTACCAGTACTCTTGAGCTCTTCCTCCCTACCTGTCTGGAGCTTTTCTTGGCCATTGCCTGTGTTCCCCTCCTCTCCATCCCTTTCTTTGCCTGAGAAACCATTCACTTCGCTTTTTTTTTTTTTTTTTTTTTTGTCTTTTTGAGACAGGATCTCGCTATGCAGTTCAGGCTGGCCTTGAGCTCACTTTTGTAGCCCAGGCTGGTCTTGAAGTTGCACTGATGCTCCTGCCTCAGCCTCCCAAGTTCTGGGATTACAGGCGTGCGCCACCACACCCGGCTTATTCACTTTGCTTTTGCTTGAAAATCCTTCCTATTAACTTGTGTTTCCCATTTGCTTTTGTACTTTTCTCCCTCTTCTTCCTTTGACTTAAAGATGAGAGCTCTTCAACCTTCAATTGCTAGGGACTGATATCTGTGAAGACAATTTTTCTCCAGGCTTGGGTGGGTTTTAGTTTCTTGTTGTCAGGATATATTTGAAACCCATAGTAATCACACTTCTCTTAGCATCACTGCTTTAGCTCCATCTCAGATCACCAGACTTTATTTTTTTTTTAAATGTTATTTTTTTATTTATGTTATGGCTGGCTCAGCCTTCCCTGGGGGTGGAGCTGGTGCAGCATGTGGTGCTGGGAATCGAACTGCGGTACTTGCGGATGCCTAACCTTGCCTAAGCAGGTGCTTTAGACTGCTGAGCTATCTTGCTGGCCTCAGATCATCAGACTTTAGAGTCTTATAAGGAACATGCAACCTAGATCTCTTGGATGTGCAGGTCACAATGTGATTTAAACTCCTGTGAGGAGCTGATGACCCCGCTGGTCAGACAGGAGGAACATTGTCACTCTGGAGAGACAGGTTGTGCAAATTTGGAGGTGATTTCTTTAAGAAACACCTTGAGTACATGGTAGCCTTTTCTGAATGGATAGCAAAGGCTTTCATCCACCCCGTAAAGGTGCCAGTTAGGACCACTATTCATATAAATCTTCCACGTGGTGGCATATAGATGAAGTCTGAGTGTTAATCTTCTCCAGGGTATGGCTCACTTCTCTGTACAAGTTTTAATAAAGGAGGTGGTTTGGGCTCACAGCCTATGCCAAATATCTGGGCTCTCTGACAGAAGAAAAGACATCCTGCTAGTGTTTTCTCCTGCCTAGGAAATGAATCTATATAAGTATATTTGTGAAGCGCTTCTGTCCATTGGTTATAAAAGGTAGCTGAATTTTCCTTTGTGCCTTGTGTGACCACACTCATTTTGTCATAATTTTTTTATTTTATTTTTCGATGAAGTGGCTACGTTTAATTACTTTAGAGAGTATGTAAACAGATATGATTTTTATACAAAAAATGTAGAGATAAGTGTTAAGCCATGGAAAATGTTTCTCCCTCCTGACCCAGCACAACCCAAGTGGGAATTTATACAAAGATGAGGCTCTGTACATGAACATGTCCTAGGAACAGCAACAAGGGGCAAAGAACCCAAATGTTGCAGAAGAGGGATGTGGACCAGAATTATGGCACAGCTACAAGAAATGGCTTTAGAATCAACAGGTACCATTCCTAGAATAAAAGGCAAGTTACAACACAGATTTGAGAAGGATACATTTGAGAGACCAGGTAGTCATGTAATCACACTGGTAAAACTAAAGGTGACTCCCACTGTATGCCTAGTGTCAAAGTATATAAAAATATGTCACAAGATGCATAAATCTTTAGCTTCACATCTGACACAGACCCCTCAATGCACTGAGTGGGAGAGAGCAGGAAGGGCTGCTGTCTTCCCTGAATCCTCTAGGTCCCCAGGGTGCTTGGCCTGTGCGTGCTGCAGAAGCCCGGGGTTCCACCAGCTCCTGGCCCCTGTCCAGGGAAGAATAGTGACCCTGGCCCTAGGGGAGCCGTTTCTTCCCTCACATGATGTGGTTATCTACAAAACAGTAGAACATAGTGCTACATCCTAGTGTGAGGCAAGAATTCAGCCTAAGAAGTCTAGATAATTATAATGCTAGCTTTAACTGAATGGGAAAGCCTGCCAAGGCAGGGGTTCCCTCCTCGGAAGTAACCTACTGCGTGGCGACACCTAATCATGAGCACTGCTGGGAACCTATCCTGCACGTGACCCACGCACCTGCAGGCCTAATTCAGCCTGTTTTTGGCATTTCCCCTCAAAGCTTTGGCACCGACTCCTTTCGAGTGCTCCAGCAGCTTGATGGCCTTGTCTGAGTTCTCGATATCTCTAAGCAGAGTCTCCAGTCTTCTCTTGATTTTCTTCTGATCCTCGAGAGCGTAGCCAATCACTATCGACTGAAACTTCTGGTCCACTGGCCGTGGTGGCATCTCGGATGAGCATGCGCTATACAGTGACATTAAGTGACACTTGGTGTTGGCCAGGTCATCCAGGAACTTGCTGACCATGTCATCTATTATCTGCGTGGCATGTTTTAGGAACTCTTCCTGCTGCGGGATTCTGATGATCACTACTGAAACTTCCATGGTGAGGGGTCATCCCATCAAATGGTTTGCAGTCATGTTTAACTCTTCCCGTTCTCCATCGCTGATCTGCCGCATGTCCTGGCTGTTCTGGATGCTGTGGATCATCTCTAAGAGCACCACCTTTTCCTGCTCGACGGCTCTCGCTGCCTCTCACAATGCTTCAACCCGCAGCTCCAGCTGGTCTAGGCTCTCCAGCAGGCGGCCCGAGCGGTCGGCCATGGATGACGAGTGACAGAAGTGGCCCTCGCTGGCCCGGGCCTGGATCCTGGCCTGTGCCATGGCATTGGCAGTGCTCGGTCGGCGGGCCATAATTTTTTTTTAAATTGAGTATAATTTTATTTTCTTTTACTGTTTTGACATAGTATCATTTTTTAATAACAATGTGACATTTTCAAAAACACAATAGTAGTGCAGTCCCAGTAATTGATACAATGCATATTGTTGTCCTCACAGTAGTTATGTAGAGCACAGGGTATAGACATGATAGTTTTTCTAATCAATGTTGGTACAAAAAATTTGTTGTTATTGAACTAAGAGAAAGTAGTTGTATACATAGTCCAGTATTCCTTAATCACAATGGATTATTGGGAAAACAGGCAAAGCTGGAAGCTGTTGATTTAAGCCTTTTACAGCTCTGCATACTAATCTAGCTTTACATTTTATGCATCATGGTTAAACTTTTCTGCTGGGTGGTTAAGGGCAAGTTAAAGCAAGACCTGCATAACAAAACATGTAACTTTTTTATTTCCAAAGGTCAGTAAAATCCCCTCAGGATTTACTTTGAAACCATGTACAGTGCTTTGTAGAACTGTTGTTAGTGTCAGCCGTCTGGATGAGTCACAGCCATTGCTTGACCAGTTTGCTCTCTGTGAAAGTCCGAGAAATGTTTTCGCTCTAGGTGACTCTCTTTAGGCACACTATACATCATCTATACCTTTCCTCTGTGGTCCCATAACCTCCTTGAACAGAAAATTTGGGAAACCACTGAGTTATAGGATGTTACAGCGCAGGTTCTCTTATATCCTGAGTCCTCACTGACCTTGAAGGAGTAGGGCCAAAATATTGGCAATTTTTGTAGCCCTTCCTTTTCACTAATTTTTGGACTGTAAACTTACATTCTTAACCCTCCAGTAGAGAAGCTTTGTGATATTATTACTCTGTGACATAGGTACTTGAGCTTAACATCACTGTCTTTCTGAATATCAAACATCTTACACTTAACTTGGAATCGGTATTTTCCATCAATCATTGATATTCTTTTTTTTTTTTTTAATTTATTTATTTATTTATTTATTTGTTTATTTGTTTGCTTGTTGTGTTTGTTTGTTTCTTTATTTATTCATTTTGTGGCTGGCTCAGCCTGCCCTGGTGGTGGCGCTGGCACAGCATGTGGTGCCGGGGATGGAACCGCAGTCCCTGCAGTTGCCTGAGCTTTCCTAAGCAGGCTTTAGACCACTGAACCATCTCGCCGGCCCCCAATCATTGATATTCTAATAAATCCCTATACAATGTGATGAAAGCAGTTACACATTTTTACACAGACATTTAGAAATGTAAGTATTGGGCCAGCAAGATGGATGGTTCAGCGGTATAAAGCACCTGCTTAGGAAAGCTTAGGAAACTACAGGGACCACAGTTCCATCCCTGGCACCACATGCTGTGTCAGCCCCACCCCCAGGTAGGCTGAACCATCCATGAAAAAAAAACAAAAACCAGTAATAGAAATCTAAGTATATATAAAACTGTAACCAGGTGAACTTATGGCATTTTCCTAGTCTCTTACTCATTTAATATGCTTATTTGTTTTCTTGTAAACCAATCATTTGCTTGAGAGAGGGTGAGTATAGCAGCAACTGAAATTACATTAGAAGCAGCATAAATCTAAAAGACAAGAATGACAGACATTCAAGCATAGTTTTAGTGTTACTGGCTGCTATCCTCAGTGTGAAAAATATTTTGGTGGTTCTTAGGAACATTATCTAATACATCTTGTATATAATTGCATGGTTTTGCTCCTGCCATGTTTGCTATCTTTTCTGTTTGCAGTCACTTTGTTGTTTAATGCTTAACTCCTTGCTTTCCATTCAGCCGTGTTATGCCTTTCCATTTTTATTTCTTCTTTTGAGTTCTTACACTAGGGAGACTATATGATATTTACACGTGTAGGCCTGGTTTATTTTACTTATGAGTATATGTTTAAGATACATCCACTTATATGTGAAGTCTTCTAGTTTATCATTCTTTATAGCTGAGTAAT
>PVKN010027900.1:0-13396 GCA_004027915.1 Capromys pilorides
TTTGAAGTGTTGCAAATACTCAGAGTGTTTATTTTGAAATAATACAGTCATAGAAAGCTGCAAAGATAGTATAGAGAGATTTCCTGTACCCTCTTAGTTTATCCCACTAGTTAATTGTACATTGCTGAGGTATAGTCGAAAAATCAGGAATACGTATTAGTACAGCTGTATGAGTCTGTCAGGAATAAATTTAAGATACATAACTATTCCATCACCACCAAGGTTTCCCTCATGACTTTAGAGTCACACCCTATCTCAGTTACTTTTCTCTCATTGCTGGGACAAAATACCCAACACCCAAAATTAAGGAAGGAAAGGTTTAATTAGCTCACAGGTTTCAGTCCATATTCAGCTGGCTGTAATCAGAGCGACACATGGCAGAGGGCAGCAGTTCATGGCTACCGGAAAACAGCAAAGAGCAAAGGGAGGAGCAACAGCTAGCAAGTCTCTCCCTTCCCCACATTGTATGCAAATTACCCACTCCAGGGTGGGTGTAGTACTCACCCATAATCACTGCATTGGATCATGAATTAATCACAAATTCTAGAAGCCTGTCCAATGACAGTCGCATGAGGCTTTTGGAGGACAGCTAGACAAAAACCATAACAGTCATTCTGCCTCCTTTCCACTCCCCCCAGCCCTTGGAAACCACTAAGTTACTGTCTTCCTCTGCAGTCTTATTATTTCCAAGAGTGTTGCATAAAAGGAATCATGTCACATCAGAATGTGACATTCTGAGATTGGCTTTTTTCTCCCACTTAGCATGATAACCATATCCTTTTTTTTTTTTTTTAATTTTATTTATTTGTTTGCTTGTTGTGGTTGTTTGTTTCTTTCTTTATTTTGTGGCTGGCTCAGCCTGCCCTGGTGGTGGGGCTGGCGCAGCATGTGGTGCCGGGGATCGAACCGCAGTCCCTGCAGTTGCCTGAGCTTTCCTAAGCAGGTGCTTTAGACCACTGAACCATCTCGCCGGCCCAACCATATCCTTTTTATTGAGGAGTATCCCATTGTATGGATGTACCAAATAGTTCACCTATTATAGGACATTTTGGTTGTTTTCAGCTTGGTGCTTCAAATAAAGATGTATGACCAGCTGCTAAGAGATCTCAATTTCTGTGAATTTTATGTTCTTTTGAACAGTTACATATTATTGAAGTTGGCACACCACCAACAGGGAACCAGCCCTTTCCAAAGAAGGCAGTGGATGTTTTCTTTCCTCCAGAGGCACAAAATGACTTTCCAGTTGCAATGCAGGTATTTTAAGCAAAATAAGTGGGCTATTAAACAAAACTCTCTTAAGTAAATCTACCGTTGTTTATAGTGATATAATGTAAGTGATACTTAAGAATTATTCTAAAATGAAACCATGAAAGAACATGCCTTTGTGTTTTGTACTAAGTTGTCAAAACTGTCTTCTATAGATCTTATTCATACCCCTCTGTGCAGAGATAGTCCATATTTAAACATACTGTAAAAATAAAGGCAACTTTATAAATGTTAACTTTTTAAAAAAACTAACACTCTTGCTAAAGTCCTGGAATTTGCATTTTTTTCCTGTAAAATGAATTTATTAAAAAGCAATAAGACACATAGTTCAGAAACACAGTGTAATAGCTATTAGAAAATCAATTCTCCACCCACTCACCAATTGGGAAAAGAGTAAATAAAGGAAAGGTTTTAGAGAGAAAGGTTTTAGAGAGTCCCAACATATCACACTCACCCATCATTTCTTTTTCCACTCTTTTCTTTGTTTCTTGATTCAGTACATATTTATTGAAGCCATGCAGAAGGTTAGAGTCACCACACAAGGTGCTGGGAGGCCATCTCAGCAAACAATATCTCCTCTGGAGAGTTCCAGGGCATAGCCCAGTGATTGCAAAGTGGCAGTTTGCTGTGTCCATTGGCAATGTGAGATAACATAGTGGTTACCAAAGGGACTGTTGATAACTGACTTCATGATGAGCTGGAGAACATCTCCAAGATGGTGGTCTATGCCCTTAGGGACTTCAATCATGTTTATGACAAGAGAAATATTGTATTTTCCAAATTTCTTACAGAAAAATTTTTGAAGATATCTGGAGACATCTTTTTGGACAGAAACATAATTTCAGGAATAAGAGTAAACACCTACTTTTAGAAAGCCTGAATACTTCTTGCACTTCTCTAATAAAAAGCTGCAAAGTCCTTCACTTTTTAACTAAAGCAAGCATAATTCACTTGGACCTCAAACTTTAATGCAGCTGTCTCAGTTCCACAAGACTGTCAAAAGGGTAAACTGAGTCCTCAACCATGCTACCCGATTGGCAAAGTTCTATAGGAATACTTGGCCTCTGGTACCAAAATTGCCTCTCAAGATCATGCCCCGTAGAGTGCTGGTCAAATTAGTTTTCCCTCTGTTTGTTTTCCTAGCATTTACATTTTTAAAATGGAATTGGACTATATGTTTTGTTTGTAGAGTTAGTGTTTTCTAAAGTGTTGATTTTTTTCGTGCAGATCAGTGAAAAGCATGATGTGGTGTTCTTGATCACTAAATATGGTTATATTCACCTGTATGATCTTGAAACTGGTACCTGCATCTATATGAACAGAATTAGTGGAGAAACAATTTTTGTTACTGCACCTCATGAAGCCACAGCTGGAATAATTGGAGTAAACAGAAAAGGACAAGTAAGGATATCTTGAAACTTGTTAAATGAAGTAATATGTTATCATTACCTTTATTCCAAAATGTGTCATTGGCTATCAAAAAGTAATAGGGGAGGAGGGGAGAGAAACCCAAGATACAGATCAAAAGATTCAAAATAGCAGACATGTATAATTAACAAGTTTGGAGAGCTCATGTACAACATGACTAAAGCAAATAAAATTGTGTTAAAGATTTCTAAGTTAAATTTTTAGCTGCTTTTGTTTAAATAACTACGAGATAATAGATTTATTAATGTGCTTCACTATACCAACATTTTACTGTGTATAACGTATGCTATAGCATGGTTTATAAATCTCAAGTATGCACAACCTCATTTTTTAAATTTTTAATTAATTAATTTGTTTATTGTCTTTTTTTAAATTATTTATTTATTTGTTTGTTTGTTTGCTTGTTGTGTTTGTTTGTTTCTTTATTTATTCATTTTGTGGCTGGCTCAGCCTGCCCTGGTGGTGGCGCTGGCGCAGCGTGTGGTGCCGGGGATCGAACTGCAGTCCCCGCAGTTGCCTGAGCCCTCCTAAGCAGGCGCTTTAGACCACTGAACCATCTCGCCGGCCCCTGTTTATTGTCTTTTTGAGACAGGGTCTCACTATGTACTTCAGGCTGGCCTTGAGCTCACTTCTGTAGCGCAGGCTAGTCTCGAACTCACGCCTATCTTCTTGCCTCAGCCTCCCAAGTGCTGGGATTACAGGTGTGCACCACCACACCCAGCTCACAACCTCATTTTTAAAAAGAAAAGAATATATAACTTAACATGAAGATGTATAAATATAGTATCTTTGATCCTGTCTCATAGAGAGAAACCATTTGGCATTTAGCAATCTAGGATTACAAATCCTTATGGTCAAGAGAAGTTAAGTCTCCTTGGAAAGAAACTGTTAGGGTCACATTGATAGAGTCACATTATAGCTTTTAGAGGGATTTTCTTTTATATATCTCTTAAGAAAAATTTTGCTTATGTCTGTTTTTCTAATGTCTTATTACTAAATACTTAAGGCTAGAAGGTGGTATGTTTTGGTGTCTATTGTGAGGTTCCTGGAAAGTTAGTTACTTGGATAGAAAAAATAGTACCTTCTTCATACCATGTGGCAAGTTTTTTCCCCCTTCTATTTAGTCTTTTAATGTAACGAAAATTCTACCTGGAATTTTTTTTTCCCTTAAAATGGCTAAAAACTTAAAACTTGAGTATTATTGTTGGTCTTGCCCTTTACATTTTATCACACACATTATTTTTTTCTTAGACAGTAAGCAGAGGAAGTACATCAGGGTTTTTCCTCCCTTGTGTAATTAACTTTTGAGACATGGTATCTGTATGGACACTTTCTTTGGGGAAAAGGAGTCTTTCCATATCTTTCCATTCCCCTCCTCAGCTCCAGACCTTGTTAGATGCTTATGCTTTTTATGTTTCTGTAACGTACATGGCTCTCCACATAACACTTAATACCGAATTAAAATTGCTCTTATGACTCTTATCCTTGTTCCTTATTAGGTGAGGGACATACCTTCTTAAAGTGTTTTTGTATCATCAGTATCTGACACAAAAGCAGTTTAAAGATTCAATAGCTGCTGCCAGATACAGTACAGTTGCCCTTAAGCTCAGCTCTTTGAGAGGCTCCTTAGATCACAAGTTCTGGGTCAGTCTGAGCAACTGAGCAAGATCCTGTAGAACATGCATTAGAAAGTATAGCAGAGCAGATATAGCAGACTAATATTCACCTACTTGGCTTATTGAATTGTCAGATATTTTCCTTATGGTTTTTTTGGGCAGGAATTTCCCATTTTCATTAATTCAGCAAATATTAGGCATGTGCCTTTTGTGCTGAGCATAGTGTGTTGCCACTGATACAGTTGAACAAAAATATCCTTCTTTCCTCATGTGGAATTGTGATTGGAAAACTGTCACAGTAGTTTGAGGTGTTCTGCTAGAGAAAACAAGTGGTTTATCAACTATTTGTATGAGAAGCTCTGTTTTGGGGTTTGGTGCTTAGGTGGGTAAGAGAAATCCCTCTCTAGGGCAACTGACAGCAGTTCAGTGTTAGGGCAAGCAGAACATCATTATGTGTCATTGAATTTTAAGATTTGAATGTAACTGTTCTCTAATCAGAAGCAATTACAAATTACAGTGATACCTTGGTTCACTAATGCTTTTATTTGGTGTGCAAACCAAACCATTTAGTAAATTTTTGCTATTGCTCACAGAGTTCTGCATTGTGTGAGAAGCATGACCATAACCATCTTCCTCACTCCAGCACAAACACAGCCATCTTCCCCCACATTGTAAAACAAATTAACTTTGTAAACCAAGGTACCACTGTACTTTTTTTCTATGCTGCATTTATTAAGCATCTTGCCTTATGTTAGGTACTTAAGGATTCCATGATTTTGTCCTTCCTTGTGAATATATAATCTGACCTGTGGTGGGGGAGATAGTTCAGTGGAATAAGTGTTTGCAAGGTCCTGAGTTCGATCCCTGGTACCACCAAAAATAAAAAAAATCCTATAATCTTACCTGTAGGCATGTAAATGTAATAAAGTGGTTGAAAAATTATTGCTATGTAAATGTAATAAAGTGATTGAAAAATTATTGCTAAATCATAAAATTAAGAGAAGTGACCCAGCATGATGGTGCATGACTGTAGTCCCAGCACTTGAGAGGCTGAGGCAGGAGGATTGGTGCAAGTTCGAGACCAGCTTGGGCTACAAAAGTGAGCTCAAGGCCAGCCTGAATTGCATAGTGAGACCCTGTCTCAAAAAGACAAAAGAGAGAGAGAGAGGTGTACCTCTAAGTTTCTTCCAGGTAAAGTCCTAGATTCCTAATTTATTTATTTAGAGTGATTTTCTGTAGGTTATGAAGTTTGTCTTCTGCAAGGATATATAGAACATGTAGATTGTCTTTTAGAGCTTATTTAAATGGCGCTTTAACCTTTCATGTTAGCCATATTGAGAGTGAACAGATGATGCCTGACATGGTGGTACAGACCTATAAACCCAACAGTTGAGACTCAGCTAAGGCAGGAGGATCACTGTGAGTTTGAAACCATCATAGGCTGTGTAGTAAGGACCTTGTTTGAACAACACAAAACAGAATAAATAGATGTTATCAAAGCAATTAGAGTTTGGATGTTGTAAGAATGGCCGTATTTTAGCAATCCCAAATGACTTGTTTTTAATTCTCCTAAGTCCTTTCTTACCTGGTCATTTTTATTTTCTCATTCATCTTTTTAAATTTTTAAAATTTGTATAGCATGACAGCAAGAAAGCAGTTGCCAAAATCTGTTTATCATTGTGATCTAGTAGTAATCTGCTCTCACAGGTATTTAATCATTAAATTACAGGTTCTGTCAGTGTGTGTGGAAGAAGAAAACATAATTCCATACATCACCAATGTGCTACAAAATCCTGATTTGGCTCTGAGAATGGCTGTGCGTAACAATTTAGCTGGTGCTGAAGAACTCTTTGCTCGGAAATTTAATGCTCTTTTTGCCCAAGGAAATTACTCTGAGGCTGCAAAGGTGGCTGCTAATGCACCAAAGGTAAACAGTTTCGAAAATAACATCACTATCCTTAGATTAATGTTACTGTTCTCTATTTCTGTTATGGCCAGAGGATAAACTGGATTTGTTCAGTGGAATAAATCGCTTTCAGATTACGTTTTCCCTTGATAGAATATGACACTTATTGTCAATGCCTCTAGATTTGTTTATCAATTTAAAACTCAGAGTTTTATAAGGATACATAGGTCTAGCAAACTATGATTTGCATAGATTTGATAATTGACCTCATAAATGTTGGCTACTTATTTCCAAAACATTGGACATGAAAGCAGATCCTTTGTAATTTTTGGTAGGTAGGGCTATCAGAAATTGGCCTGAATTTATTCCCACCCTTCTTTCTGTTGGTTTGTGTTACTCTAGCACTTCATGTACATGACAAATGTAATAAAATTTGTACCTAATGTGAATTTAGCTAAGCATGGGGAGACACACCTGTAGTTCCAGCCCTTAGGATGCCAAGGCAAGAGGATCACCATGAGTTCAATGTCAGCCTGAACTATATCAATCCTGTATCAAAACAAAATTAACTTGAATTTGTTTTAATAACTAGCTATAACCACAGTAAATCCTGACTTTGAAACATTCATGGACAACCCATTTGGGGCGCCTCCTATCTCTTAGGAATTCTTTCTGTTCTCCATTGCCTTTCCCCTAATAAATTTTTCTGCTCTTAAAAAAAACCAGTTGTGAGCTTTCTCAGATACAAAAAGACTTCACATTATGAACATTTGTAGATGTGGACAATCAAGGAAATAGTTCACCTGTCTGCCGGACACTGTCACAGCTGTGCTGCTGTATGCTTTCTGTGCAGTGCAATAATGGACATCAGTATAGTGCTTGGTCAGAGCCCAGGATGTCCAGAAACAAGAGGAAAAGCAATAGCAATGTAGATGGGACTGCAAAGAGGCTCAGAGCAGTAACCATGGAAATAAAAGTAAAAATAATGGACATATTTGACCAAGGCGAAAAGAACATAGGCATCACTCATTCTTTGTGTGTGTGTGTATTTAGTTTTTTCATGCTTTATATTGTATATTTGTGTCAAATGTGCATAAGGGTCATTTGGTCAGACTTAGGTATGAATCTGACTTACAAATGTTCTCCTAAAACAGAACTCATAAGCTGGGGACTTAGTATATTTCATGATTATACTTATGTTTTTACACATTAAGATTATAATTAATAGTTTTTATTCTGAATAATTTATAAAGTTAAACCAGAAGCATGAAAGAATTGATTAAATCTATAATAAGTAGTAAAGATTTGAAACTTGGTTAACATGTCGACTAATGCTTTTCACCTTGATTTTAGAAATCTATAGAGTTTTAGTTCGCCTCTGAGGAGTCCATAACATTGCTTTTTCTTAAAGGGAATCCTTCGCACTCCAGACACCATCCGTAGGTTCCAGAGTGTCCCAGCTCAGCCAGGTCAGACTTCACCTCTCCTTCAGTACTTTGGAATCCTTTTGGACCAAGGCCAGTTGAACAAATATGAATCCTTAGAGCTGTGTAGGCCTGTTCTTCAGCAAGGGCGGAAACAGCTTTTGGAGAAATGGCTGAAAGAAGATAAAGTATGTTCATCTTTATTGACATAATTTTGCCTTGATTGAATTAAGGACTATATTAGCAAGTTAAAATTGATTAAGTGGGACCAAAATATCTCCCTTGTTATTTATTAATTATAGAACTAAAACTAGAACATACAATGCTTAAAATGCATGTGCATATTGTGTTGACTTTTGAAAATATATTTATTTTTATGGCTGTTGATGTGAGAGCATCAGTATTTATGTTTTTAAGTGGAATCCAGTAGTCTTGCTTGGTAGTTTAAACTAATTGCCTGGAATAGGGCTACTATACTTTCATTTAGGAAAAATTTAGTGTGATTACTTCAGTACGCAGTCATTTTCCAGTGTATGTGACATTCTTTTGAACATAAGATATGTTATCTCCCACATCCCACACTTGATATGTAAAGTAGTTCCAGCAGTACAAATACCATCTTTTAGGAGCAGACTGTCGTGTGAAATTTTGATGTTTGTTGCCAGTCAACATGTTTGGATGTATAAGAAATGTGTACATAAAGTGAGAGGTTATTCATATGTTAACAAGACATGAATGCTATCTAATTAGCAGTACAGTACTGTTTGATTTCATAGAACGTTAATTCTGTGAAAAACAATTTTAACTTGGTTTTAAATAGGAATTAAAAAAGTATGTATTAGCCCACTTTCTGCACTGTAGTTCTCTGTGCCTTTTATATTTGCTTAGTACTTAATGTTTTTCTACCGAGTGCACATTTTCTACACATTTTTTTGAGTAGTGATTTCAGAAGACTTAAACAATAAATATTACTTGTTTTTTATTTTTGTGTTTTAAATGTATTTAGTACAGGATCTGTAGGGTCTCACTACACAGATTGGACCTGTAGCGATCCTTGCTGTTTTTTTAGCCTCCATAGCACTGGGATTATAGGCACGTATCACTATGCCCAGTCTCAGTGGCCCTCTCAACGCACCCTGGGGATCAAACCCTGGTCCCTGTGTCTAACTAAGCATTGTACTAGCTACACTAAACTATCTGGTCAGCCCAATGTTATTTATTTGTAAGGCAACGAACAAGGTTAAATAATTTTGTTTTATTATTCCTAAGGCACTCTGCAAATGAAAAGCCTTCTTGCACAATATTGTAGCCTTGAATTGCATGTCTTTTGCTATGGTCAGAAAGTGAGATGAGGGCTGGGGAGATAGCTCTGTGACACAAGTGCCTACCTGGCAAGTGCAAGGTCGTGAGTTTGAACCCCAGTCCCGCAAAAAAAAAATAAAAATAAAAAAAAGTGAGGTAACACTATTTAAAATATTCATTGAGTTAGATGTGGTGGTGCATGTTGTAATCCTAACATTAGGAGGCTGAGGTAGGAGTATTGCTGTGAGTTCAAGACCATTCTGCAATACATAGCAAGATCCTGTTTCCAAAAAAGGAAAGAGGAATATACTCATTAAGTACCAAATAACTCAGTGTTACTATATCCTTCAACATTACTGTCTGTTGGTAGTGGTTTTTATTTTGCAGATAGTATTTTTACATTACTAATTCTAAGTCCTTGTTTCTTGACCCAGCTTCTGGCAATCTTTTTAGGATGCTGGAGGATAGTACTTCAGAGTTGAGATGCTTGGACATGAGTGTGCTGAAGAATAGTTACTAGCTACACTAGCGAGTATTTGAGGTCTGTCCTGATTGTTTAAGAAAAGGGAGGATGGAAGCAGCAGAGGTAACTGAGTTGACCTATGTAACAGGATGGCAGCTTTTGGGGTATTATCATTTTTTTGCAAACTGTCACATGGGATTCATTTATGGTAAGAGGAACACTGGTCAACTCTTCCTTAGCATGTTCAGTTAAGATGTAGAGGCTGACAGAATTTCCCACTTTGAGCACTGAATTATTAGAGTAGTCCCTGATGTTGCCATGACAAGTAGAACATCAGCTTTAAAAGTGTAAAGTAGAACTCTTAGCTGATGTCCAAATTGAACAGCGGCCTAAGGCAGGTTGGTGTCTGCTTGTGTGCTACCTAAAAATTCTATAATTCTTACCTGTTTATTCTTATGAAATTGGAGGCCATACACCCTTAAATTCTAAAGTCAAGAGAGTAGAGCTTAGATGCTTCAAATTCCTTAGATTTAGATGATGGTCCTTAAGGTAAATGTTGTTTGTTCCTTCACTGTCAGATTTCCATTTGTTATTACATTTGTAGCATGCAAAAAGTCCTAGGTTTAGTCCCCACCACTCCAACAATATCAGAATGGTTTATTATTTTTAATAACTTGGAGCCACATAGGTGTGACACCAAAATATTTTTAGTTACTGGTAATACATGGTTCTGCTATACGTTCCTAACAAGGTGGGTGGCATTATCTATAATTGTGAATGCTTAAAGGGCTTTTCTGTCTTTCTTTAAGATACATGAAGAATTCTACTGAGACATTGTTGTGAATACAGTACCCAAAGTCTTTGCTGACTATAATCCCTGCATACGTATATATTTGGGGAAGTTGTATCTACTGCATTAGTTATTATTTATAGGGAAATAGTTTCAACTGCTGATTTGTAAAGCAGCAAACTCACACTCAAGGTGTGAGTCACTAACCAATCTCTTTTTTTTCCTTTGCCCAGCTGGAATGTTCCGAAGAACTGGGTGATCTTGTGAAATCTGTGGATCCTACATTAGCACTTAGTGTGTACTTGAGGGCTAATGTTCCAAATAAAGTCATTCAGTGCTTTGCAGAAACAGGTCAAGTACAGAAGATTGTTTTATATGCTAAAAAAGTGAGTGTAATGGAAGAAATTCTTTTTTTTTTTTTTGTTTTTGTTTTTTTTTTGTCCGGAACCAGGGATCGATCTCAGGACCTTGCACTTGCCAGGCAGGCACTTGTGCCCCTGAGCTATCTCGTGAGCCAAAATAAATTCTTTTTTTTTTTCTTTTTTTAATTTTATTTATTTATTTATTTTTTTCCTTGTTGTGTTTGTTTGTTTCTTTATTTATTCATTTTGTGGCTGACTCAGCCTGCCCTGGTGGTGGCGCTGGGGCAGCATGTGGTGCCGGGGATCAAACCGCAGTCCCCGCAGTTGCCTGAGCCCTCCTAAGCAGGCGCTTTAGACCACTGAACCATCTCACCGGCCCCCGAAATAAATTCTTAATATAAGTTTATTAAAATATTCAGAGAGAAAGTAGCCTGTGCTGTTACTTGAATAGTGAATGTTCTTAAAATTTGAATTACTTGGAAAAGTATTAAAATTCTATGTTGGCTTTCAAATAGAATTTGAACTTGTTAAAAATGGATATAGTTGCATGGCTTATGAGAATTTACTTTGCATGGCTTACTAGAATTTAAGAACAAATTTTTGAAGTCACTCATTGAAAATGGATAAGTCAGTTATAAAAAACTTGAGCTGTTTGTTGAAATAATGTCATCTCAAACCAAAATCTAATTGAGTATCTTAAATTATACATGCACTTGTGCTCTCAGTGGTAGTTCTTTAGTAAGAAGTTTTTATTGTGGGAGAAATATTAAGTTGTGTAAAACCAAAACTTGGTGACAGGGTTTTAAGTTTTGGTCCATTTATAGGTTGGATATACTCCAGACTGGATCTTTCTGCTGAGAAACGTGATGCGTATCAGCCCGGATCAGGGACAGCAGTTTGCCCAAATGTTGGTTCAGGATGAAGAGCCTCTTGCTGATATCACACAGGTAACATTCTGTAGCTCACTGAGATGAAGAGTGGGAGGAATCTGACTTTAAACAACTTTGTACTTTCAAACTTCCAGTTTATAGAAAGTAGAGGTAATGTCTCACTTCTACACAACCTCAGATATCTTACCAAAAGAGCAAGTTTGACAACAGTAGACAGTGTAATATCTTCTGCGTACAAGTATGAAACACACAAACTCCCATCTTATACATGCAAATGAGGAAATAGCACTTCCCCAGTGAGAGGGGAGAGATTTATATAGAGTTAGTTGACTGTTCTTCATATTGAGCATGACTTTTATGCTTTTAAAAAGTTGATAAAGATTTTTAGATACATCAGTTTAATTGTATTCTATTATGTAATATCCTGACATTTTTGTATTTTTTTATGTCCAAAAATGAGTTTTCCAGAGGACAAAATTTATTCTTAAAGTAGAGCATTGTATTGTTCAGTAATCTTTAACTCTGGCATTTTGTCTGAGTTGTTTTCCTATGTAAAGAAATTATGGTTAATTTCATAGAGATATTGTCAGTTGTATGTAAAATATGTATTATACATACATGTTTTTGCAGATTGTGGATGTCTTCATGGAATACAACCTTATCCAACAATGTACCGCATTTCTACTTGATGCTCTGAAGAATAATCGGCCATCTGAGGGTCCTTTACAGACGCGGTTGCTTGAGATGAACCTTATGCATGCACCCCAAGTATGTGTTTTGAATACTTTGTAGGCAAGTTTTCAATAACCATTTTAGTAGTTATTCAGAGCTCCATAGATTATCACTCAAAGTTACAAAGTGCCTATTACTTAGTCAAGAAAATGTAGCTATTTTTCCTTTGTGCTTTTATTTCCTTTTCCAATTCTGTTTAATCTTAGTATGTATTCTGGAAGTTGAGTTGCTACTATAAGTACAGTGGCAAAATGAACTCACGTTTCTGGTTTTTGTAGGTTGCAGATGCCATTCTAGGAAATCAGATGTTTACGCATTATGATCGTGCTCATATTGCTCAGCTGTGTGAAAAGGCAGGCCTACTGCAACGTGCATTGGAACACTTCACTGATTTATATGATATAAAGCGTGCAGTTGTGCATACACATCTTCTTAACCCTGAGGTATTTTGTTCTTTACCTTGCAATTAGTACATTGAAAAATGTGTTTGTAATTTATGCCACCATTCTGAAGTTCAGTGTTATTTTATTTAATTCATTTATCTTGTCCTCTAGTGGTTAGTGAATTATTTTGGATCCTTATCAGTGGAGGACTCCCTAGAATGTCTCAGAGCCATGTTGTCTGCTAACATTCGTCAGAATCTGCAGATCTGTGTTCAGGTGGCATCCAAGTACCATGAACAGCTGTCAACTCAATCTCTTATTGAACTCTTTGAATCTTTCAAGAGCTTTGAAGGTAATTGGGAGTTTGTAAAAATTACTAAGATACCCAGAAAAGTATATTTATGATCAGGCTGGTGGAAATTGTGTTTTTTTCTAAGCTTGAAGTATTTTGTTTCATTACCTAATAAATATCCAGGCCCCTGTACATCAAATGATAACAATATATAGTGTACAAGATCATATAATTGGGTATTTCATAAATGAGTGAAAAGAAGAAAGTTGAGGTGTTTATTGTTTTATTCCAGTTGTATAAATTTTTTTTTTTTTAATTTTATTTATTTATTTATTTGTTTGCTTGTTGTGTTTGTTTCTTTATTTATTTATTTATTTATTTTGTGGCTGGCTCAGCCTGCCCTGGTGGTGGCGCTGGCGCAGCATGTGGTGCCGGGGATCGAACCGCAGTCCCTGCAGTTGCCTGAGCCCTCCTACGCAGGCGCTTTAGACCACTGAACCATCTCGCCGGCCCCTTTTTTTTTTTTTTTTTTTTTTTTTTTT
>PVKN010027901.1:0-13398 GCA_004027915.1 Capromys pilorides
TCACCTCCTCCTCCATCTCCTCCTCTTCCCCATCTCCTCCCCCACCTCCTCCTCTTCCTCTTTGATCACCTCCTCCTCTTTGGTCATCTCCTCCTCTTCCTCCTTCATCACTTTCTGTCACCTCCTCTTCCATTTTCTTGTCTATTTTCTATTCCTCTTGCTCTTCTTCATCTTCTTTCCTTCAGGTGCAAGGGTTTGAATCTAGGGCCTGTGTGTCAAGCTATATTCTGAGTCTTTTCTCTTTTTTTATTATGCATTTTAGTACAGGGTCTGTAGGGACTCATACACAGACTATTGGACTCATAGTGATCCTCCTATTTTCAGCCTCCTATGTGCTGGGATTATAGGCCTACAGCACCGTGTCCAGTCTCAGCCACAGTATCAGTGCACTCTGAGGGCAGGGCTGGCACAGCATGCTGAGGATCAAACCCCGGTCCCTGCACCTGCCTAAGCAGGTGCTTTTGTCCACTGAGCTATCTGGCCAGCCCTTCCAAACCTGAGGAAGATGTGTCACATCTTTAACAGCCTGCCTTTCCATTGGATGGCTCTTGGGCGCAGATGTCATCATATTTTTTAATCATACCTGGGAAAGACACTCAGGAAAGAGGACTCCAGAGCTGCTGCAGAGAGTGGCAAGGACGATGCCCGTGCATGAGGTGAGGAAGGGAGCATTCTGGGGGGACTCGTGGTGGTGTCTTTCACCACAATAAAGTTTTAGACTTAAATGTTCATCGTACAGCCTGATCATCGCTGGTAGACACTCTCAGCTACACACAGCAGCTGCACAAGGCCTGCACATCTGCACACACACCAGCACACGTGTGCACCAGGCAAGCCAGAAATACGTACCCCCATGAGTTACATGAAGTACACACAAATGTAGGTGTGTGCCTGGCAGCACAGGGATGACCACACACATGTACTCACAGGCAGCGCACATGGGTGCCCACAAATACACATGCAGTGCACACAGGTGAGACACACAAGCACACACACCCGCACATGTGTACACACCTGCACATGTGAACACACCACACTTGTGACTTTCTTTTAAAAAAAAAAAATCTCTGTTCCACTTTCCTTTAAAGCACCACTTAAAAATGCTTAGGAAATCCTACCGAGGTAATGGCTTTCTGATGATAAGGAATTTGCTTTAATTTTGAGAGATATAATGTCCATCCTGAGTTAAAACATTGCTAAAGGGAATTCACTGCTGGGCTGTCATCACTGGGGAATCCTGCTGCCCATGCAGAGTCCGAGAGCCATGCACTGCTTCTTCGCACTTGTGCTGGTCAGACTCGCTTGTACACAAGTGCACATATGCACACACCAGCCCGATGTCACAGTGCGTGCTCTGGTTTGTCGCCTGCAGCTTTGCAGCGTTGCTTCCTCCGCTGGCCACAGCGAGCCCCAGGCATCACAGGTGGGGGCCACACATCTCGTGTAGCACAGAGGCGGCGGCGTTTTAGCGGCTTTTCAGGCCTGCTTCCTCCCGGCCACACAATATGCAGATCATGGAGTCTCAGAGATGCACAGCCCGATGCGCGAGAGGCCTGAAAAGAAGAGCTGCCGGGTCTCTCTCCTAGCGGGAGCTCCGAGTCCCCCCTCGCCCCTTCAATCTGTCAGCTGTAAAATGGGTCTCCTTCCCCTCCTGCTGGATCTGGGGAGATGAAAGGTGAGCGCATGAATCAGCGGTGTTGACAGCCGCCGACCTCAGTGGGGGGCCGCCTTTGTCCAGGGCACTCTGACCTCCCTAGCCCCGTCTGCCGGTGGGAACTGGACCAGAAGAATGTGGGGCGGAGTCGGGGCTCTAGCAGGGGCCTGCCCTGCTGGGGCCAGAGGAGCTGACCTCTGCTGCGAAGCCCTGACATCACTGCGCACCTCCACCGCCCCCACGCCCACCGGCCTCAAGCTAGACAATAGCGTCTGCCGCAGGCTCCTCTCCTGTGCAGCAGAGGTTTATCTGGGTGCATGAAAGAGAGAACAAAGCGGCTGTGCGTAGATGCCAGCTGGGGCCTTGCTGGGTGCAGCTAGAGAGTTGAAGGACACACACGCCTCCCCAGGGGGTTCCTGTTGGTTCTGCAGATTCATTGATTTGCAATAAAAATTTTGAAGAACATATGAAAAGTCGTTAACCAGACGGCACCCGTCCGAGGGCATCCGAAGGGCGCGGCTCCGGCTGTAGCTCTGTGTGAGCTGTGATGCGCCCCCTTGCTGTGGGCACCTGCTGCTCGCCCTGCACCCACCTGGGCCAGCGCTAACCCCGGGAGGGTGGGCTTCTCAGAACAGGGACACTGCCTCCAAAGGGTGGACAGCGCAGCGAGCGGTCAGCAGAGCTGATTCCAAGAAGGAGGCATGTGCCCCTATTGGCGAAGTTTCCCCTTTTAAGAGCACACATTTTAACTCCAGATAACTAATTTGCATTTGCTTCTTTTGAATAGTAATTTTAATTACTATTTAATTTTATTCTGCCCTGGTGCTGGCAGAATAATAGCAGTGAAAAGCTCAAAAGTAAAGAAGCAGAAGCTGCCCCGGCCTAACGCACTGTTGAGAAGGGACACGCCACGCTCTGCGCGTCCTTCCCTCTCCTTACAAGAATAGACACTTCAAAAACACAATAATAACCACAGGGCACTTCACTTAGAACGTAAAGGTGGGCTCTGAGTGCAGAGGGCCACTGGGTGACAGCGGGAAGCCGCTGGGTCGCCGTAGGTTCCCAGCTGTGGCCGCTCCGCTGTGGCTCCGCTGTGGCTCCGCTGTGGCCCTGCTGTGGCCCCGCTCTGGCCTGCACTTTGTGCTGCGGGTGCGGCACACAGTGCCTATAATCTGGAGAGTAAAGGAGGTGGGCGAGGCCCAGAGTGTGGAGGGGCGGGACTCCCAGAAGGTTCCGGCTTATACTTTTATTTTGTACAAGAAAAAGGAAGGTTTTAGTAAAATTTCTGCGTGTACACGATTTAAAGACCAAGGCACTATCTCCTCTGCAGTCTGTGTTTTCTTACAACACACTTCCTCTCCCGCAAGGGATTAGGCTATTTTTTTTTTTTTTTTTAAACATATTTGGTTGTTGCAGGGTTTCAGACTCCTGGTGATCCTCCTGCCTTCAGCCTCTGCAGCTCGGGACCTACAGGTGTGGGCTGGCTGGCCTGCCAGGACTCTGGCAGCTCAGTCCGCCCTGGGGGAAGGGCTGTCGGGTCATGTGGTGCTGGGGATCCAACGCTGGTCCCTGCACTTGCCCAAGCTTGCCTAAGCAGGTGCTTTCGTCCAATGAGCTATCTCGCAGGCCCCTTGTTTATGGTTCTGTTGCTTCGCTCCTGGCTTCTTATAAGGGGGAAGTGACGGGTTCAGTCCTGTGTAGAAGGGAGTTGTTTTCCAGGAACCATCTTTAAACGTTTATGCATTGTTCTTATGAACTTTAAAATATAAAGCGCAGGGATACATTATTCTCTAACAAAACTCATTTGGGGAAGTTTTGGCAAAGATACTGCTTTTTCTTCTTTTAGAAAAATTTGGGAAGTATTTGTCCACAGTGAGTCATTTTTTAACTTGGCCCTCAGAACACAGTGTAAAGCTGGTTGCGTGCCCACTGCCCTTCCGGATTCCCACGTGTGACAGAGGCTACAAGTGCAGAGCAAGGTCCCTGGCCTCTCTCCCTGCCCAGCTGATGGTAAAATAAAATGAAATAAAATAATAAATGATTTTAATGGTGCAGCTGATTGCAGAAACTCCTTGCAGAGTGGTTGTCCTTCTAGATGGAGCCCATTCAAATTCCAGGTTCCACTGACGTTATCCAAATAAAGAAAAGGTTTAAAATGCAGTAGCAGAGAAATAGAAACCGCGAAGGCCGGTGACAAGACGAGCAGCACCAGCACTCCTCCAGCCAGACACCTGTCTTCTTTTCTGAGCCCCCACCCAGGGGCGTGGCTCTCTCCGTGTGCTCCGTGTGCCCCCCCCCTCCTGCCCTGCAGCAGACAACCCACACCCTGGCCTAGTAGCTTGGCTGTCCTTGTCCCAGAAGGCCGCAGGGTTGCAGCTATGCCTCGGGGGCAACAGGAACCAAGCAGACACAGCCCCGGGCTAAGGAGCTGCGTGGGCAGTGCCCCTCCAGAGGACACGTGCGACAGTGCCCAACCCTCACTGTCTCACCAGCTGTTCCTGTTTGGTGCTGGCTTTCACCCAAACATGGAGGCCGAGCGCCGGCCACAGAGCCTTACACTGGCTCCTATGCGGTGGGTGTGCAGGAAAAGGCTGCTGGGATCCTGTCTTTTCCCTTCTTAGGTGGGTTTGCTGCGAATGTCCTCACCTAGGCACCTGAGGTGTCCTCACAGCTCCCCCACACCAGCTGGAATAGTGTGTCTCAGAAAGAGAGGGCTCCCTGGAGTGTCCTGAGGAGCTCTGCCTGCAGCACTGGTGCACAGAGCCAGGGCCAGGACCCAGGGCCACAGACAGCCCCAACTGACCTCAATGAGCTCCAGCCACACATCCTGAGGCACAGAGGCCGGGTGGGTACAGTGGCAGCACGCCGTGGGCGGGTGCCGGCCCTGCTCAGATCTGTTCCTCAATTTCCTGAAGCTTGGAGCAGGGGAGGAGAGGGCTTTGTGGGGTTGGGGGGTGCACCTCAGAGTGTAGCAGCAGGGCTCAGGGCGAGGAGCAGGACCATGACACGAGAGGACCCTCAAGGAAGCAGCAGGAAGCCCCAGACCCCACCAGGGAGGCGGAGGAAGAGGCCCTCAACATGGGGACCTGGAGGTGGAAGATGGGGCTCTGTGCTAAAGCTGGACCCCCGGAGGTGCTTGGAGCACCCCAGGAGCTTGGGACCTGAGTGCATGATTTGCAGAGGACCAGTCTGATGAGTTTGCATCAAACCTGTGGTGGAATCCCGGCAGAGGTACAGCCAGTGCGGGCATGGCCACCTGGTAAAGGAGACAGTGACACTGCAGGCCCATTCCGTGCTGGCCACATGCACATACGGGCAGCCACCAGCCTAGGTGGGCAGCGGGGGGAACTGATGCCCAGCCAAGCCAGGGCTGTGGCTTTTGTGGTCTCTCAGCTTGTGAGTCTATGAGTGCAGGCTTCAGGAATCTGGCTGGTTTCCCAAGGCCATGGGGAGGCTGGGGTGGTCTGGGGGCTTCTCCCATCTGAATGGTCCCTGCAGCCCTTCTTGGCCACCCTCTGCCTCCCTGCTCAGACTCCAAGTGTTTGGCCCCGAGCTCCACACAGGGCTCAGGTTTCCAGAACATCACGCCCTCGCCTTGCATGGAAGGCTCACTTACCATGAAGGCAGACGGGTGTGCCCAGCCCTCTGGACCAGGCGGCTACTAGCACAACTTAAGCCTCTTCGGACTCTTCTCTGTCCTGCAAGTAGATCCCAGAGAGGATGCCACATGCTATGGCTTTTAGGAAACTCTAAGTTCAAATTCCATTTGGTTTTATCATGCACCCAAAGTCAGTTTCCGCAGCTGTGCCCAAGACCCCCTCGAGTGGCCACTAGGGTTGCCCTGCCCTGGCACAGAGCCCCCAGAGGCTGCCCAGAGCCAGCCACTGCGCCCCGCTTCGCTGAGGTGTGCAGTCAGGTGAGCATGTTAAGGACAACTACGATGTTGCCTTTGCCCATTTGCTTTAGTGGCAGGAACGTGGATCTGAGGGATCCTCAGAGACCTTCATGCCAGAGACTCTGACCAGCAAATGCTGCTTGGAAAGTGGCTTCCCTTGGGAAGCGCTCTGTCCACAGAGCTTGGGTGTCCTGCTCTGCACTATGGCTGCAACGTTGACTCCTCCTGGTCCTGCACCAGGGGGGAGTGGAGCCAGCTGAGCCCAGAGCCGCCTAGAAGGTTCCCTCGTGGTCAGGTGTCTCTCCCAGCGATGCTGGCCTGTGCAGTGACCAGGCTGCCCTCAGCCACTTTCTCCCCATGGGAGAGGTTTCGTCATGCTCAGCCTGCCCTGAGATCACCGACCGGACCAGGGCTTCTAACATCTTCTGCTGATGCAGGCAGGTGCCTTGAGCCAGGACCTCCAACCCAGTCCACTGCACAAAGCTCTCCCTGGGTCCAGTCCAAGAGAGAAGGAGCAGAACAAAGGTGAGCCTGTCCCCACCCATCATAGGCAGAGGCCCAGGCTGCCCTGAGGTAGAGTACATGCTGGGACACCCAGGTCCCTGTGCTGTCCCCGGAGGGACACCTGCAGAGCAAGGTGGGGTGCCTGCTTCTCAAGCAGAGGGGTGAGCCCCAAGGTCACCTGACACCCCTGGGCTGGGTCCAAAGCAGGAAGCAACAGAGCCTTTGCTTCCCAAGGGACCTTAGGTGGGGGGGCACTGTGAAGATCTCATGACAGGGGAGGGGTGACCAGGCTGTGGCAAACAAGGGGCTTTTGCTCGTCCTTGAAGCCCACCAGGGATTGGGGTAGGAAGGTGTCAAGCCAGGCAGCAGGACACTGTGACACAGTACAGAAAGGCGGCAGAGTACATGTCTCAGAGCAAGATACACTTGGGACAAAATGCCACAGGAGACACCCATGCGTCATCTGCTATGCTACAGCGGCCACTGGGAGGTTCCTGCCAACAGGGCCAAAGGAGAAAAGTAACTTTAGAAAAAATTTTGGATGTTAAGAAAATGTTTGTGCTACAATATTTTCTAAAGTTTAAAAACATGAGGAGCTAAAAATACTAGGTGCCCTTTAAAAATATTTGAAAACATTCCCCAAACTCCCCAAAAGACCCATGACAGTGGCCCTTGGGAGGTCCTGGAGCTGGCCAAGGGTAGTGACAGCAGGGCAGGCAGGAAGTGAAGGAGCTGCCCCACCCGCGGCAGCCACCTTTCCTCATATCTTCCCGCCTGGAGCTAACTGTCCAGCCAGATCTCTCTGCCAAAATTGCATGTCATCAGCACAGAGAGTGGAATCTCAGCAATGCCAGTGCTCACGGCTTGGTTTCTCCATCCGAAGCGAGTCCAGCCGATCACCTGACACAGTGGTCAGCAGTGGGAAGGCCAGGGGAGGCTCAGGTCTGCTGGGTCCACAGGACAAAGGGAGGAGGCACCTGTTGGGCTCCCTGCAGCCCTCACCAACAACTGCACAGCTCTGGCTTCCAGCACCATCGTGTTCCGGGGGCAGCTGGGTGGGAGCCCAGTAGCACCATCACTTCTTTGGAAATGAATGGAGGAGCAAAGAAGCTCTGGGGCCTGTGCCGGCTGGAGGGACAGAGCAGCAGCACTTTGGGTCACATACACATGGCAGAGGATGTGATCTCCACAGGTCCTTGGGAAGTTTCCCATCAGGGACTGCCCAGGCACATGTGTGTGTGTGTGTGTGTGTGTGTGTGTGTGTGTACATGCACATGTGTGCACACTTGTGTGTTTGTGTATGAGGCACTAGGTGATGGGATCTTTTGGTCCAGAGAGCAAAAATGAGCCAGGGCCAAATCCTGCAAGGACAGCTCCTCCCTAGTTCTTGGCAAGGTGAGGTGAGGCTGCCATGCATGGAGCTGGGCTTTGGCTGAAGCAAGTCAGCGAGGTCAGAAGAGGGGCTGAAGTGCACAGAGCAGAGGAGAGCTACAGGCTGGTTTGCAGTGTGGGCTGCAGTGTGTCATTTCCCCTTGCAGGAGCCCAGCTCTGGAGGATGCTGCTTCTTGTGACAGACTGGACCACAGTGGTCACAGTCAACCTGTCCCACAGCCTGTGCATTTTCCTATATCTGATGCCATTGTCCTATGTAAATGTCTGAGCCCTGTGCTAGGGCTGGAGGACTTTGGGTGCGAGGTCTTTAGTGGCTTTCAAAGAGGCACCGGCATGGGGACAGAAGAGGAGAAAGGGAAGGAACAGACATGCTGGCTCCAGGGCCAGGGCCAGGCCAGGCCCCGTGGCTTGGGCCGTGTGCGTGTTACCTGCTCTCTGTGCCTGTTTCCTCATCTGCTGAATGCAGATCGTGCCTCTACCCAGGGAAATCCACCTGTGTGTGTGCGCAGACACACAGGCCTGGAGTAGAGCTTGCTTCTAGCAAAAGCAGCCTCAGGTTCCTGGAAGTGACTCTGCAACTGTGGTGCTCATCTGGGGAATGGGGTGTGGGCTGCACAGAGCTCGTGGGGGCAGCTGGCAGGCTTCGCTATCTTTTCCTCCCTCGGAGACAGCGTCTGGTTTCCTGCCAGCATTCCACTTCCCAGGCTGTACTGGGATCTCAGCAGGGTCTGTGAGGGGTGCCACGCCACACACAAGGCATTTACCATACCCAGGGGTTTGTTTCATCAGCCAGCCTTGTGTCTCACCATGGTAGTCTCTGAGTGTGCAGTGTGGGCACACATGTACATGCATGTGCATGAACGTGTCTCATGATGTGTGTACATATGTGTGCAGCCACATGCAGGTTTGTTCAGGTGAGTATGCATCTACATATCTGTGCTATAGTATGTGCAGGCATGTGCACTGTGTGTGCTGTACATGTATGCTGTGTATCTGTACAAGGGTGCACATGTATACATGTATGTACACATGTGTGAGTCTCCATGTGTGCACGTGTACATGAGGCTCCCTGACAGCACAGAAAGCATGGAGCTATTGATCGTGAAACACATGAATCTCATGGCCATGGCCTTGGACAGCACCTGTTGTGGGAGTGCACAGAGCTAAGATTGTCATGAGCCTCGGGTTGGAGCCACACCAGGGGTGACACTTGGGTCCCCAATGTTGTTTAGGATGGCCAGGCTGCACCTGGACATCAGATGCCTCTCTGTGTTCAGTCACAGCATGTGAGACTGAGACTTGAAGCACAGCAGTCGTGCTTGGTACAAAATGTGGGTGGGACTCGGCTCCTCCAGGAATACAGCCTGATGCAAGTCATGCTGTGACTTGTTGCAGACAACAAAAGGCGGCCACCTCGGGGTCTCCGGTGCCCAGGGCTCACCCTGCAGTGTCTCCTCTCAGCGGGACCCAGGTGCCCTCCTCGCAGCAGCCAGGTGGAGCAACTCCTTTTCCTGAGGCACACTCTCACCCTGCCTGCCCAGCCCCCATCTCTTGAGCTATGGACCACGGAACTTCTGTGCTGAGACTTGCTGCAGAGACACAGAGCTGCTTCCCGCAGCGTTGGCTGCCTTGGGGTTCTGAGGGGCCTCTTGCTGCTGTGAGCCTGGGGACACAAGTGACACTTCTGCTGGCAAAGAAAGTCCTGTCCAGAAAAGTACCAAGGACCATGATGACCCCAGAGTGGCCACGCAGTCTCTGCATGGAGACACAGCCAGAATCCTGGATGCCTTCCTGTGATTAGAAAGAGAAATGGCCTTGGAACTTGAGCAGGAAGTGAAAACTACAAGGAAGAGGAGGGGGAAGAGGAGGAGGGCAAGAGGGAGGTGGAAGCTGCCCTACATCCTGAGAACAGTTCCTGGGCTGTGGTTCCGGATCCATCTTGGAGCATCCTGTGCTGCAGGGGCCCCTGTCACACCTCTCCTGAGGTCCCAGGTGGCAAACATGCCTCACCTAAGCCAGGGTCCTGGACCCAGGGACATGAACACCACTGATCTGCTCTCACTGGAAAAAGACCGGTGGGCGCTCGCTCAGGAACACCCCTCTGCCCTTCTGCGGCCCGCTCTGGCGCTCAGGGATGGGGGGGGGCTGCCAGTGCCGAGAATCCTCTGCTTCCCCTCCCCCTCTTCCAGTGGCACAGAGGAGGATGAGGCAGCCTCACACAGTGGCCTCTGCTCACAAGGATGTGGTGGGAGGTGATGGCACGGTCTCCCTCCTTGTGGGACGCAGTCTTGCTTCTGTTACCCTGAAACCTTGTTGAACCTTCCCTGAACTAGAGTGCGCTTGCAGCTGCGGAGGGCAACTCCGCCACCGCCGCCATGTGGACGTTCCTAATTAGCGCTGGTCACGGTCCCCAGGCGCGGGGCACAGTGGCCACCCTGCAAGGGGACCAGGGAGGTGCCCTCCATTTAACCAGCAGCATGGTGCCTTCATTTATCAAGACTGTCCAAGCAGGAGCAGACTGAGAACCAGTGCTGAACCTGTATTTAAATAGCGACAAAATCCCATGGCAAAGTAGTTATCTCCCGGCTCAAATCAAAATTTCCAACAGTTTACCCCTTTCTGTCTTCCCAAGAGTTCTAGGTAACAAACTTTCAGTGTCATGGCTAATAGCGGCTCTCGCGGCAGATTGCTCTCTGGCAACGGCTGCTCGCCCTTTGTGATCCGCGGTGCTCCACTTATTATGGGGTGCATTATGCAGCCGCTCGGTGGTGATGGGACACGGCAACCCCGCTGTGAGAATGCCTATCAGCGCTTCTTTTAAGGCCCTTTCTCAATTGTCAGCAAAGTATTTTTTAAGGTTAAAAGGTGTAAAATTATTCTGAAATGCTTTTCTGACCTGTCGCCTATCACGGCAAAGAGCTATAGTTCATTTTTTTCTAAAATTGTATTTTTTGAAATGCAGTAATATTATAAGAATAAGCTTTATAGGAGGAAAATAGTCTCCTGAAATGCTCATGGTATTTTTCACGCCTTCTCCTCCGATGACTGCAATATTAATAATTGTTTCAGGCTTAAAATTATAATTTCTGATGCAATTTTTTTTACCCCAAGCTTCCATTTCTGCATTTCTGGGGGTGAAATTAATATCAGTGACCACCGCTTTTTGCATCTTTCTTTTCTTCTTTCTTTATTCCTGTTCAAAGGCCACCCTGGCAAAGCCAGACTCACTGCTATCCTGAGCTCCAGCCTCATCATGCGGGTGTGCACGGCTGCCGGCTGTCCTGCCCCCTCACTTTGATGGAACCTGCACCGGAAGTGGTCCGGATGCTCCTGTGAAGGGAGGCCCCAGGCCAGGCAGCTCAGTTCAGGTCTATGCTTCACTGTACCCGACCCCTGCCACTAACGGTCGATGTCCTCTGAATAGTCTGACCCATTTTGGAAGCTGTCGTTGTGCCCCAGGTGCAGCAGGGTTGGGCTGGATGCCAGGACCCACTCGAGCCCAGCCTGAGCCAGAGGAGAGTAGAGGGTGCCCGCTGCCTGCCGGTGTCATTGCCCGGTCAGAACCGAGCCTCCCTCGAATGGCTCTTCGGGCATGTACAGCTCCAGAAACCTTGTCTTCTTTTCTTTTTGGTGTCTGGGCTCTGGCAAGTGTGCTGCTCCCATAGAACCTGGAGAGGTCTCACTGGGCTGCCTCATGCCCCCATGTAGGCTTTGGGGTGGACAGTGAGCCCACGCCTGGGGGCATGAGCACGTCAGGATTGCCATGCTCTTCTCAGGACAGCGGCAGGGGGACAAAGGGGACAAAGGTGTCCTCAGCTGGAGCTGGGAGGCTAGGCCTCGCTGCACCGCATGCCTGTGGCTCTTCAGTTCTCTGTTCTCAGTGCTCACCACTAGGGGTGGCCCTGGGCCCCCACCCCAAGGGCAGGTCATTCCTCCCAGGACACAGGATGGCATGGGCATCCCGTAAGCGATCTGTGCCAGGTCTGCCCAGGTGTTGGCTGGACCAGAAGAAACAGGGCCACAGGCCTCCCTGATTTGGAGGAGGCTGGGGGCCTCCCCAAGACCCAGGTCATACTCTCATGGAGTTCCTGGGCCCAGCGAAGGACCCAATCTGTGCTCACAGCACTCCGTGTGTCTGTAGAATTCACACAGAGGGAGGCGCGGCAGCGCAAGCTACTGATCCTTCTCATCTCCTCTGCTCCAGGTGGGGAGAGGAGCCGTTGCGCATCCGGGGCGCAGCCAGGGTGGCCCAGCACTGGGCACCCCAGCCCTGCAGTCAGCAGAACCCTTCTCTGAGGCCTAGATGGAATCCAATACATACTGAAGCCAGGCACCTGAAGGAGTACAGTGGGCCACCAGGGCAATCCCTTGAAAGAGCACAGCAGGACACCTGAGCCACCCCTGGAGGGGCGCAGTGACTCCCAGGGCCACCCCTGGAGGGGGGCAGCGGGCCACCAGGGCCACCCCTGGAGCGGGGCAGCGGGCCACCAGGGCCACCCCTTGGGCCCTGGGCTGTGAGTCAGAGTCTGTGCATCGCAGCAGCGCTTTCTCTTCTCTCCACACAGCACTGAGCCCTGCCCCCCCGCAGGGCGTTGCACTTCTCGCCCTCCCCTCCCCCAGGAGTTCCCCCCTGTTCAGCCTCTTCTTTAGTAAAGAAATGGGGACGACGGGGCATTTACACCAGAGACAATGCTTCCAACACAACCCCTGTCTTCCTGCTCCCTTGCTGGTGTCAACAAAGACCGAGTTGCTCCTCTGTCACACACAGTCCAGCTGCTTTAAGAGTGGCCGAGTACCAGCAACAGCAGAGGATGGGAATAAAAGGCCTCGGTGTCCAGGCCAGAAGGCCACACTCTGCCTTGTGGACACTGAGTGCCCTGGCCGAGAGCCTGCACTTCCTCACCTAGAAGGGGCCTATGCCATGTGAGGACTTGGTGCTGCATGGGCTTCCCGCGACCACTTGGAGGGAGCACCCCGGTGCACAGGTGCCTGTATGTGTGTGTGCATATGCGTGTGTGCACCAGTGCACACGTGCGTGTGTGTAGGTGGGGGGAATAGCCTTGTTTGGCCTGCACCCATGGCGACACTCAGCTGTCGGGTTGCTCCCAATGCTTACACTTGGCAGGGCAGGGCAGCAGACAGCCTGCGGGCCCCTGAGGACCAGGCCTCTGGCCACATGGCAGTGTGGCCCTGCACAACTCACATTTCTCCTGCTCCCGGTTCATAACAGGTGGTACTGCCTGTTGCACAGATAATTTAAATTCGTGGTAAAGGAGAGAAGTCTGCAGAGGGCTCACGACCACTGGCAGCGTTTTCCGACCCTGGGAGTACAGCTCCCTTGTGCCTGGCAGACAGACAGAGACTAAAACATTATTGCTGCAGGTAGCTCTGCACAAGTTTGTGGCCCAGCACACAGCAATGCTTCTTCTGTTCTTGATTTGCTCCTTTGTACAACAGGACCATGGAGGGCCCGCCTCCTGTGGCAATAACCAACGGGCTGCAGGGTCTTCGGAGGTAGGCGGGGCACAGCTTCCGGGCCTCCGCACAGAGCCCTACTTTGCTGGCTGACTCACCTCTGCCTGTTACTTTCCCTGCTCTGCATAAATTTTGGAAAACTAAAGGTCGGTCCACAAGCATTTAGTGAGAACGTGCTAGGAAGATGCATGTGGTGTGGGCTTCTAGGACCACCTTCCCCCCCCCCTTGTTCTGCACAGCAGAACACCTGGGCCACCCCCTGGAGGGGGGCAGTGACCCCCAGGGCCACCCCCTGGAGAGATGCAATGGCCACCCCACCACTCCCTGGAGAGCGCAGCAGCCCCCCAGGCCACCCCCTGGAGGAGGGCACATGCTGCTAGGGGCTGAGGACCGAGGTCCTGGTGCTGGCCAAGGCGCCTGCACATTTTCGGAAGGAACTAATGCCCCTGCAATGGCATCTGACCCAGTGCCATGACCA